>VZRE01002354.1:568982-600150 GCA_013396775.1 Cephalopterus ornatus
ACTCCCTAAAAATATTTTTCTGGATAAATATTCCTGGATGACTGCAAAAACAAAAGGGAAGCAGCCGACAGTCTGCTGAAGGTATATTTGCCTGTAGATTTTGATAATAATGGGTGTAAGAAAAATTATACCATCCTATGCTTCTAAGTGACTTGGTACTGGTCAACGCAAAGAAGAGAGAATTAAATGCCCGAGCACAAGGCTAAGGCATAAGCAAATGCTCCTAAAAAGCATTTCAAGGGACAGAAATAAAACTTCTCTAATTTAGATCCCCTAAAATTAGGTGCATAGGACTTCCTACAGCCTGACCTTTGGTTTTAGTTTCAACTACGACTTAACTTCCCCAGAACAGCTCAAGGATGACATAGCTTTTTTTTTTATGTAAGATTAATCATCTTCATATAAAATACTAACAGAGGTCACAGGGAGGAAAGGACTGAACTTGAATTAAGCACAGTCAGTTTTCCTTCTTCCGAGACTTCACAGCAGATATGAAAAATACACTTTAAATGAGAAACAGACTCACTGCTGGGAAGCTGAGGAGAAGGTGGATGGTATGGGGAATAGGTTATTTCAAACCTTCATAGGGAAACCCTCAGCAGAAAGCCAAGAGCGAAGAACTGTGGCTTCTCAGTGGTGGGTTTCTGGCTGAGCTGTGATCCCGAGTCAACTTCCAGCAGAGCATGGATGGAGGCTGTGGGGGGGGATATTGTGACCACCCAGCTGACATCAGGGACAAGACAGAGCGAGCCCCGGGTGTTTTGGCAGTCATTTCCCCCATCACCCTCCAAGATCTTGCCACATGGGTATATGCACATCAGAGGAGCTGGGGGACTCACTGCTGTCCTTGACAGCAGAGCAGCAGAAAGAAGAGTCTCACCCTTTTTTTCTCCCTTCTCCTTAAGAGCTTGCTGCCTCACAAAGCCCTTAGTCACACTTGATTTTTCCAGTTCCTTTTGCACAAAATACAGCATAATAACAAAATAAAACAGGGATCCAGAGAACAATGAGTTCAACAGATTAATGGACAGGCACAGCCATCTTCAGCTTTTATAGCCATCAGCCCTGAAGAGCACTCCCTTCCCTGCAGCCTTTGAAATGAGCCTCAGCAGTCCTTGGACCTTTCAGGCAGCTGACAAACACGCACCTTCCTTTCTCAACTAAATCCCGAAGATTCATCTTCTGGACGTGTGCACGTCAATCTTATCATCATTATTAAAGTTTTATTGGCACAACAATGCAAACTCTGAGCACAATGCATTAACCTTGTAAAAATAACTGAGAGAAGCCAGGTAATGGAAAGAGCAGGGGAAAGCTTTTTCATCTCTCTCCCTGAAGGCAGAGAGGGGGGAGACTCAGCTCTCTGTGCTGAGTCATCACAAAAAAGGATTTCCAATCTCTCCCCTCGTCCCTTGAAAACCACCCACAACTTCATGAAGACACCTTGAAAGTACTGTCCTCCAATCCAACTCATCGGCTGAAATTCCTTCCCCCAAAAGATAACACGATTCTGTTCTACTGTGGCAAATTCGAAAGAGGAAGGGGGGGGGGAATATGACGATGTCCAGGAAAGTAGGAAAGGTTACACTCCACAGACAAGGACTCCCATTTTCACCATAGCAACAAGCCTATTTAGAATATGGCCTACCTGCATCAAAGAGCAGCTACAAGAAGCTAAATGCAAGTCTAGTGGTACATTCAAGCACTAAGATGAAGAAGCAGCTCACATAAGCATGTCAATGAAATGCTTCCAATTACATTACATGCACAATTATTAGCGTTTACTCTGAACCTCCTTTCTTGATGTGTTTTTCTTTTTTTACCCAGGTAAGAGTAGTACGGATGGGGTGGCATTACAGAAGGTCCAGGTGCAGGGGAGGATCAAAAGGAGGCAATCCCAGTGACTTGGCTTTTAAAAGGGGAGACTTCACTGGGAAGCATTACAGAAGCAGGTTACTAACCAGGACAGAAATGGGAAGTCACTCACTGATGGTTAGTATGCTTTTAAATAGAGTGAAAAATATACAATGATAACCACTGCTGTAGTCCTCAATTTGCCAACACAGAGTAGATAGTATTCACACCTCAAACACCCGATAAATCTCCCCATACTCAAGAGAAAACTAAACAGCCACTGGAAATTATTATCAGACTAATAATCATATTCCCAAGAGTAATGCTTGGGTGGGAGAATACACCTGCATCCATCTCCAAAACGAGTACAAAATACTCCAAGGACAGCCATAGCTCATACAGGACTCTGCCTGATCACTGCTCAAGTCTATCATCTAGTGATACAACAAGTCCAGACTGATCTCTCAGGATGATTAATACTATTTAAAAAAAATTTACCCTAAGCCACTCTAAGAATCCATATTCAGTCCCCAAGCACCTATCTGCTGACACTTCTTTTTAAGTTCCTAAATAGAAGAGCAGCTGCCCAAAGAACAGCTGGCTTTGAGAAGAAGTCGAGGGAAGATCTTAAAGCTCCTCTATCTCCAGTCATTTCAGTCATTCAGGTAGGAGACTGAGGAGAACTGCTTGGTGACTGGGAAGTGGACTAGAACAAAAAGACTCAGACAGCCAGATGGTACATAAAAGGAACTTAAGCCATTTATTTCTGATACTTAAAACATATGTGGAATCTTTTCTTAAGCAAGAACACAAACAAGTCATAGCAGAGATTTGTCACACAGACCAGAACCAGCTCATCTCAACATCTCAAATGCTCCCATTGTAAAGGTGCCTACCAAAACTGTCACTAGGAGTTCAGGAAACTCAAAAGACCAACTTACATCAACTGCAAATACAGTCATGTATTTCTAACTCATAGTTACACTAAAAATAATGCAGCTAAAAACAATATGGGGGAGCTGAATTTGCAAGTGTGATAAGGAATCTACCACCTTGAATTTGACCTTTTTTTACCTATTTTCCTTTAAACTTGAAGAAGGGGAGAAGCAGAAATGAACAAGAAATGGGCTACTCAATCACAAAGAAGTTCAAGATAATCCTTGTTTGAAAGAGAATGCACCAATTATAAAACACTTTGCTGTGCAAACTTCACTGCTGCTGAAAACATTTACAAGACACACAATTTTCCAAACGGTTGTTTCATAACACCTCAATTCTCATGGCTGTTAGTGGAAGGTACTGGGGGACTGGTGGCAAGAGCGAGCTGATGTTATAATGAGGTTTCTCCCCTGGTGAAGCACATCTGTTACCACTCGGTATCAGGCTGGCCAGCAGAGCCACTCCTCCTCAAAGGTCCAGCAAAAGTCTGAATAGGATTCAGACAGACCAAGCTATGTGCCACTAAATGAACAACTTCACATTCAGTCCACGCAAGGACAGAAACAAAAAAGTGAGGTGATGAGCACTTCCACCTCTGGTTGAAGCCTTGGTCGCATATTTTTCTGATTTTTTTTATGCTATGGTCCTACCTTTACTGCATGTAGAAATGAGCCCTTAAAAATCAGTTCTGGAATTAATTAAACCAAACTCGTACAAACTCTTGTGCAATTGCTAAAATAAGGTCACATTTCATGATGTTTATCACACGTCTGCAGTACCAGATCATCCAGCAACTCTCCAGTTAGGGTGTGGGCACTCAATTATGTTCCTGTCAAGTTAACAAGAGACCATGGTAGGAGTTTATGTCCATGGCAGGAGGCCAGATGATACCTGATCTGGCATGATGTCTGTCGAGACGCTTAGGCTCCAAAAGATTTTAAAAACCAGAAACTGGTAGGGAGGTTTTATACTAGTTCAGTACTTTGCTTCCTGAGGCTGCAGCAACCTGGCTCCCTAAAATCTGATTAGCCAGCCTATCCAGTCAAAAACTCCTTTTAGCATTAGCTGTACTATCATTTCCAGCCCCACACACATTAAGACAACAATACAGACCACTGACTTAAGAAAGTGTACAAGGAGTTGCACTCAGTTGAGTATGTTGATTTCTAAATCGCACCATTATATAAACACAGGCTACTTTGTGTCGAGATCCTGTTTGAATGCTGTTGTTCCTATTGTGCAGATGGGGAAACTGAGACAAACAGCAATTAAAGGAGATGCCTGAGGTCATGTCTTAGGTCTAGCAATCAGCAGAGGAATCTGGATTCCCAACTCCTACTTGTATTTTTTAACCACCAAACCACGATCCTTCCCAGTTCAAGTACAGTTTCAAGTTCAAGGATTCACCAAAAAAAAAAAAAAATTAGCAGACTTGATTAGACATATATCTAAGCTGCAGGGTTTCTGAAAATACAAGAAACCTTCTTTAAAAAAATCTAACTATTTAAAAAAAAAAAAAAATCACTGCAATACAGTCTTAGCTGCAGCCTGAACATTTTTCCACCAGAGAAGCTAAGTAAATACAAAAATAGTGACATCTAAGTACACAGGCCGATTATAGCTTTACTTCCAAAAGAACTTTGATTGATCTTTTTTGATAGACCTGAAATAAATTAAACTAGATTGACTCACTTGAGAACGGACTGTAATCCTTTAGTCAGATCCCGGAGAACTCAAACCAAACCAGCTGTTAATTTGGGCTTTATAAGATAAAGCATGAGAAATCCAACCTGATGTACCCCAGAGCAATGGCTTACATCATCTCTGCAAGCAATCAACTCGCTGCTTCTTTTAGGAACTAATCAGTGCTCTCTACCATGTGGGTGCCAAACTTGTTTTCCGCTCCTCCAGCAGACTCCGCAACCAAAGTAGGAGGGAGAAAGAAAGAGCAAGGGACAAGAGAGTGTAATTTAAAAGATTCATCTGTTGACTTCATGAAACACATTGCACAGACTCTCCCAACATTGGGGGGGGGGGGGGGGGGGGGGGGCGGCAGACAAGCAAAAAACCCCCACATGAACCCACTTACAATAACCATTTCAATTTAAACAATTGCTGGATCTTAGTCGAGAATAAACTGCCCAAATCAACATTCATAGCTTAGAAGGGGAAGGAAGAGGAGCACCCACACATTTAAGGAACGAGACAAGGAAAGGATCAGTTACAGCCTTACATGAAACAACCGAGTAGGCAACATAAAAGACGAGGGGTTTCTGATCTCCCAATCCCATAATAAAAACATGCCCATCAATGTATCTCATCCTCACATGTGGAGTCTGCAAAAATCATTGCTTCCTGAAATGCTCTGTTTGCTGAACCTAACGGGATCACACTGGAAATCCAATTCAGGGAATTGTGGTGCTTTCAAACTGGTTTTATCCACCAAAGAAAAGAGAGCAATGAGGTTTCTCAGATGAAGTCAATACAGTTTACCCTTACAATAACATCAATGTAATATATATGTAAGTTATAAAAAGGGACACGCAACAGGCAGGAACACCACTCTGAAATCACTCACAGAAGGAGTCTAACACAATTAAAATAAAAAAAAATATTACTTTAGTCATAAATCTTATCTAAAGGGAAAACAGAGAAGCAAGTCTTCAACAATGTCTGAATTACACCAGACACTCAGTAAATCCTTCGCAGGAACACCTCCAACAAGGTGACTTACTCCCACAAGACGATAGAGTGTCCCAGCCAGGTACTTCTGGGAGGGAGCACAATGCAATCTGTGTTAAATACGTGAAAGCTCTTCTCCCAGAGAAAGCCACAGCTCTGCAGAAGATGAAGCTGAAGATTACTCCAGATGCCCATGGTGGCATTTGCAGTCTCTGTGACAAGAGGACCATTCCTGGGGCAGCTTTGTAGAGTGTTGGGAGGGGAGGAAAGGAGAGGAAAGAAAGAGGAAAAGCATTGCAAATGTCATGGGGATTAAGCAAATCACAGCAGCTAAAATACCAGTCTGGGAGAAAATGCCCCATCAATGGGTACTTCCTGTATATTTTGTTTTACTACAGTAAATTAAATTCTTTTTAGAGGACTCCAAGCAGGAGGTCATTGATTAAGATCATAGTTAGCTCTTCCAACTACAGTAAAGGAACATGGCAGGGTCTTCTTCAGAGCTGTAATGCTGGTTTGTATTCCTATCCCTCAAGGTAACAATGCTGTGCTGAAACATCAAGCTGATGCTACCTTTTATTAAATACAATACCCGCATACGTTTTTCTTGGTTGATGGTGTAACTGAATACAGCAAAACACCCTTCTAGTGCTTACTAGAAACACCTTTCTAGCGCCCAGCAGCCCTGTTCAGCATTGATCAGAAACTGAGTCACAATGCAGCTCTGGTCAGCAGCGCTCCAAGGAAATTGTGGGCAAAGGAGAAGAGACTCTAAATGCCTTAAGATACTTTTGGAGACTATCCAGGAATAACAGAGGTGGCCTCGGATACAAGCTTGCACTATGCAGTTTTATCCAGGCAAACAAGTAGACACAAGTAAACAGCATTGCCTCACACATGTCCCAGAGGCGCTGCATACTTCAGACATGCAAGTACTCAGTCAACTTCTCAGCACTAACACACTCCAGCTGCGTGGCAGCTTCAGGCCTTCCCAGCTCCCTGCCCTGACCCTCACCAGCTGAAGAAATCAACACTACCAGACAGGGCACAGGCACGTACTATATGGCCATCAAAGAGGTGGTCCCACCTTGGACCACCATAAATCTCTGTGTGATAAATGGAAGCGAGAGCTCAAATTCAGCTCATTGTCTTTAACATCTAGGTCTGTCCACACCAGCTCCTTGCAAGAATTAAATCAACTCAACCTCTTTATGTCTCACTTTCCCCACCTGTAAAATACAACCAGCACCACCTCAGGCTGTCCCCATGGGGAGGTTGGCAAGCTCTTGGGATTTCAACCACATGAACATGCCAAGACGCCTGGCTCTTACTGCTCAGGTTTTCTTAGTTTAATCAAGCGCCAAGTATTATCAAGCTTCAACAGTCAATGTTAAAATCTTAGCTCAATTTTACATATATTAAACAGCCAGCAAATGTGAAGTATGAAAAGGGGAAGGATTACTGAGGCAGGCACAACACATAACTTGGCTCCATTTGCCGTTTTGTGAAGTTTCCTGCAGCACTGAAGTATGATCCACCAAACATTCAGAGGGGAAATAATAAATAACTTGTAGAGTGGAGAAGAGAGATGTCTCCACATACCTCCTTCTCTGGTTTTTTTCCTTCATCTATCCACAAACTATTTCTTCTGACCATTGCTGATGTGGACATACATCTACCGCAGAGTGAAACCAACAGCTTCCAATACAGCTGTAGGACTACACAGTGCCTCCTCTCCACACCCACTCCTAGCACGTGGAAGAACATGTAACAAAGCCCAAACCCTTGGACAGGTTCATAAAGTCCTCAGGCCTTGAGTTATCAGTCTTCTATCTTCAGTCATGAAGGGCACAACTCTCTGTGGTTCCACTCCGGAATTAGCCTGAGCCTTTTGGATTCCAGGCTTATTTCTGTGGGATTCTGAAGCTCACGGTGGGGGGAGGGGGAGGGGTGGAAAAAACAACCATCACACCACAAAGTTCAATTCAGCATCTCCTTAGGGAGTAAAGGCACATTCACCCAGAGTTATTTTTCATTATTTCTACAGAATCTGATCTTCTATCCAGGCATATGTATTCTAAATAGAACCTTGCTTACTGCTCAGGGAAACAACTCGAAAGGCATATAAAGAAAGAAAAAAAGAATTAAAAAATGTGACTTCTTTTTTTCTCTAATTCGAGAGCAACAGAAATTTAAGGAATTACTTCATAAAATATTATTCACATTTGGTTTAATCAATTTAAGTAACAAGACTGCTCCTGTTGCCTTCATAGGAAGCATATTTGTTCATAAAGTGAGAGTTTGGAAGGTAGGGTTTATAACTATGTGTAAGTCTGCAATCCAGAGTGGCTAAGAACATGATATTAGTTACAGATCACAAAATCATACTGAATCCTTCACACAGCACCATCCAGCATTTGAGACGTCGCTGCATTATACAGATTGGCACAGGCAGTTTGTTGTGCAAGATAGGTTGCAAAAAAGTTTGATGCAAACTTTATACCCTTTTATTTGTCTAACAGCAGTGCCCAAAGGCACCACCAGAGAACAGAGTCCTTTTGTGCTAAGTCCTGTACAAACAAGAGAGTGAGAAAGACTGACCCTGCCCAAAAAACAGATGGGAATGAACGAGGGAGGCACGAAAAAGGGAAACTGCTCAAATGAGAGACCTGTGAAATGCAACTTCGATGCTAAGGAACATATTGCCTCTGAGTGGTACACTGAGACCTAGTATCAAAGAAAAACAGTTTGCTGGATCTCCCCAAAGACTGATCCTGATCCCAGTTAAAACAAGCATCCCTGAGCAAGCATCCCAGGAACTTCCTACAACATAATCAAGTACTTTCACACACCAAACCTCCAGCCTTCCCTAGCCTGGTGACTATGAAAGAGCAAAAGAAACAAATGAGCTGACTTTGTTCTGCTGGAAAGTTGGGTCCCTCCCCTCACCAGGGGAATTAAACTGCTGTTTCTAGTGCTGGAGGACAAAGCATCAGGTTTCAGAAATTGTGGCACTTTTAGCTACAGGAAGAGCTGCCAGCAGCTGAGACATAAAAATCGCTTGTCTCAGACTTGTGGTCAGAGTTAACATTTGGGGGTATTTCCACAGACAAACAGATAAGGAGGGAATGCTTCCCTGGCAGATTTATTAATCTGTAAATGCTGGCTGAAGACACTGAGCCACTTGGAGCAGTGGAGTCCCAGGGAGACGGATTAGTGGCAGGAGTGCAGATGAAGTAGCCGTGGGTGCATAATGCTAATTAAACATAGTCTGCAATTTATAAAATGGGTTTGTATATACAGAGCTACATTTCTCACCACTAATCACAAAAGATCACATAAAAATCACCTTCTACAGCACATGGGGGCTTATACACTTGTTAATTGGAATGAACCAACTAGAAGAGTTTACTATGCCTATAAACCAATATCCCCACTCTCATGCAAGTGATGCTACACCACCAGACTATGGTCCTGATGCCCAGAGCGCTGCAAGCTGTAAAATGAAAATAAAATCTCCAAGCAGGAAAGAATTCCTTGCAATGAAAGAGATGGGCATGTAGAAAAATAGTACAAAACAGGCAACAAATTTCCTCTTCCTGCTGCCACTAATTTCATGCTTATCAATAAGATGAATCATTCTGTTGCTCATTTGCTGTGTAGTCTTTTGCTTCTCAACCCCAGGAAGATAAATTATGTCAAAGTATAGCCTCCACCACCCCAACCCATGGGCCCCAACTATGCATGGGCCACCTTGATCTCTTTGGCATATTTTCAAGAAATCACATGTGTTCTCTGGAATCATCCGTGCTTTGCAGGACACAATTCAGTTGTGCTGTAGATACAGAAAGTCTCCTCTACTTTTCAGGAAGATGTCAATTAGAAGATAAAGCTTTCTAGAAGGTATTTATAGTCACACTATGGTTGAACTAGAAAGCATCATTAATTAGTTCTTTATTAAACATCATCAATTAATTAATTGATAGCTTTAGTTCTCAATCCAATATTATTATTGAATTGGTAACACCAAGGTGAAAATGGAGATGTACAGTGAAACACTGTCCTACAAGAGTTAGTCTACCATAATGAAGGATCCAGCAGGGTGTATGAGGGGTTGTAGGGCCATAGTGACTGCAGTACTTTCATCACTACTGGCTTTCCTAAGGTTATTGATGGGAGAAAACAGAATTGATATTTCTCAATTTTATCATATGGCTGACAATATGCGATGTTGCTTAAACAATATAAGATCTTGGGAGCATGATGCTGGGAAAAAAAAAAATCAGCTTGCACCTTCGAGAGGTTTCCATACTCTCAAACATGAAAACACAAGAGTTTTCATGCTTGGTAAATTTAAAAACCACAAATTCTTCACTCCCCAAACATTCATAATCAACCTTCAGGTGGGATATTTTTCTTCTTCAGTATGCATTTTGTACAGGCAATATGAAATAAAAGCACTACTGAAAACAGAATTTAAAGAGTCACTTGTAGTAGAAGTTAAGTAATTCTTTTAGTTGTGATTTTTAAAGAATTTAATTATGTCCTGAATCAGTAAGATATTAGATACATATAGGATTTTGAGAGAAACAGCTTTTCAACCAGTTTTAGATTCCTTGAGAGTCTTAAAGTCAGACCTGTCCTTAGGTAGCTTTCCTCAAAGTGAGATGTTCTGTCTGCACCCAGTTTATCTCATGGTCAAGGGGAGGAATTCTACTCTACAGTAATTCTCAAGCACTTTTTCTACTTATCTAGCTTAAAGATCTAGCTAGAAATGGGACTTGCAAACAGCCAAATTAAGAACTCTAGGAGCGAGGCTGAGCGTTGCTGATAAAAACCACAAAACCAAGAACTCAATTGCAAAGTAGGCGAAAGAGCACAAACTCAAAGATAAAAAGCCACTCTCACTGTAAATAAGAATGATAACAGAACCACTAAAGCAGAAATCAAAACCCTATGTACTTTGCCTGTGGTTTTTTTTCAGAAAACCAATTCATTTGGTTTCCCTCAATTCGCACATCAATGCAACCAATATTTTGCATACTGACTGGGGAAAAAAGGAAAACAAACAAACAAAAAAACCCAACCCCTAACCTAATACAGACTCCCATCACTCTAATTGCAGAACAGTACATAAAAGTATAAGTCAATACAGATTTTTTTATAAATACCTTCAAACACAATATATGCAAAAAGTTGCCTTAGAATATTCATGTTTGCTAGCTTGAACTTTTCCCCAAAAACGAAGAGCTGGGTTTCCAACAAGGCTACCCAGGAGCACTACCCAGCCTGTATGCTTAGAACATGTTTTATTTTTACACTTTACCATTTACCAAAAAAGTCAGCAGACGGGAAAACACTAAATATGAGCAGCAAATGAAAGCTGATGGTTTTGCTACAACGATTCACTATTTCCCTGGCATGCTGTGATATTTAGGGTGTTTTGTTTCTTTTGCATTTGTTTGTTTCTTGTTAGAATAAAAAAGAAAAACCAACCCTCAATAATCACAGCAGCTCCATAAAAGCTGAACTGTTATAGTTCACCACCATTAAAAATAAACATATTATATTGTTATAAAAACAGCAGTTTAACATCTAAAAATTACAAGATCTACAATTTGTTCTTGAATAGCTCTTAGAAATGGCAGACTGTTCTAACCCCCAGACAGATCTCAAGCACAAATATTTTGTGTGAGCACAGTCTCCTACAGGATTGCAAGCACAAGAAACTGAGTCCTCGGTTGTATATGTGGCCCAAGTCTTACGTATTCATTTTCTTGTGATTTTGGGTTCAACCATAGAGCACTGCAGCAGGAGTAAAGTCTGGCAGCACGGGGCGGGGAAAATATAACATTCTTTAGTAAAGCTACTCTACTGACTTGGAGTGGGATTTTCCATGAGATTGCTATAATCAATACAACTTTTGCTCAGGCTTTGGAGGAGAAAAAAAAAAAAAAAAGGAACATGTATGTGGTCAGGGAGAAACAAAGCCTGAAATGTGTCATGAATCTGGCTTCTCATGGTTACGCTGTTCCAAAAGCTTCTGAGAACATGAAACCACAATGCCATAATGAAAATTCTTTCATATACATAATTATTGAATACAATCAGCATCTGGTAGGAGAGAAAAGCAAGAGATGTCCAAATACACAGCTCCCATCCTGACAAAACTGTCAGCTGGCATAATCAATCAGCAGCTTATGTTTTTACATATGATTTTGTTCTGAAGTCAAAAGGAAAAGAGACCTTCAGGGGAAGGGGGTATTTAAAAAAAAGAAAACAAAACAAAACAAAAATTCACACACACCAAAAAAAAAAAACAAACCACGACACACCCACACCACATTTCTTTCATTTTATCCAGGTCTTATTTAATTTAACCCCACTTCTCCAAAGTCTTTTCAAGACAGTACATTTTCCAAAATACAGAGAATATGACCTTCTGCCTCAGGCTAAGTATTAGGTAAGCAGCATTAGTCCTAATTCATAGATGGGCGAACTGAGACAACCAGGCTAAAGGACAAACAGAACTGTCTGTAACATTCAGGAGCCATCCCAACCCCTTGCATTCAACAACTTCTGCATCCTTCCTCCCATTTTAAAATACACCACATCTGAGATCCTTATCAACTGAATGATATTTCTTAAGAAGCAGCAGCAGGATTAAGTACTACATGCCTATAACACACATTCCATGTGACCCATGCTCTCCAAACTAAGAGCAACTTCTACGTCAGCATCCAGGATCCAGCAGACAGTTGTCTCATTAAACAAACAGCGACCTTTCAATTAAGCATGAACCCAATGTTCCTGTACAACGTGCACACATCTCAAGACACCAAAAGGCCCTCAATTCCTCTTGTTTGCATCTCAAGGTTTTGTTTTTGTTTTTTTAAACTAATAAAAACAATTTTATGATTTAAAAAAAAAAAAATAGTATTAAGCAATTCCAAAGCATAACATTGGCAGGCCAGTTTTTTTGACTTAAAAAAGAATGACCCACACAGGGAAAAAAGAAACCACACACATACACACACCACACACTCACTTACAGAGTAGTTCACTGGGCAATCCAGACACATTCTCAAAGGCAGACATTGTGGGAGATGAAGTTACTAGGCAGGAAAAACAGTTGCTAAGTCTGAATATTTGGTTATTCTCAGAGCAGGGATTAGAAGAGGAAGTGTTGACAATGCAAGAGTAGCTACCATGAAGTCCCCAGAGCTTTTTAGTTGTCCCTGCTGATCCTGCAGTGAGGGGAGGGGTGAGTGACAGGGCTCGCCCACAGTGACGGTGCCAGAAACGAGCCCATGTGACACTCACAGCGTGTTATACATTGTCATTTTAATACAGATTCTTCCAGGCTCTCCAGAAGGACGTACCTACACACAGACCCTCTAAGCAACGCTGGTATACCTTGATGTTACACTCACATGGAGTTGTGCTGCTCCTTTTACCATTACCACGTGGCTACATTCACAAAAAAAACAAACAAAAAAAAAAGGAATAAAACACCTTTCTGCCAGCACCACTATGTCCTCATGGTGCAATGGACACGTGCATTAGACCTAAGGCCTTTTAAACAACTTGGAGCTCAATCTCTACGATACCCTCCAAGCACACTTTCTCAACTTGTTTTCACCGAGGCTAAATGGACTTTCAGGACAAGACAGGAACACGGTCTACCAGCCTTCCCAGAAAAGATGATGGATCTCTCGTCATTATGATGAAGTGCTGTTCATTCAGAGTCCCAAGTTGTACAGAAATAAAATTGTTTAAAAATATTTTTTAATAGCTCAGATTTAACAGATATCAAAATGAAATCATGCCTTCCAAAATTAATATGCTTTGAAGTATAAATGACTGAAAATGAAGACCAACTCTACTCCCTGTATTTAATTTAATAAAGTGCTGCAGAATCACTTTTGTTATTACAGTGAGCTTTGAGGTATACCAGAAATGAAGAATTATTAAGAGTTCCTAAATTTTACATATCAGGGGCTGGTTATTTCACTCTAGCTTTAATAGCCTCTACAAACGTCACAATTACTACCTGACCTCAAAAGCCAAACTCAGAGACAAATACCCTGGAACAGGTTCTCTTCTCTCATGTTATCTGCTACCAGCAGCTGTAAGAGTTGAGCAGAGCACTGTGAAGATGCGAGAGAAGCAAGTGGATACCCATGCATGCACAGACACAGAGGGGTGCAAATAGGAACGCTTCCTCTTTATTCACGACTTTAAGTTTCATGGAAAAGACCTTAAATGAGTAACATAAGAAAAGATGGAGGGTTTTGTCTGAAATGAGATAGAACATGTGAGTTAGCTTTGCTGGAACCCACTGAAGACCACAAACAACAGAGTCAAATACGTTCACTGTTCAACTGCTCTGTCTTACAAAACCAATTCCTTCGTGAGACTGTTCGCTTGTATCTTTTGCAGCATTTTACAAATGCCCAGCTCACACATTTTGGATATTAAACCAGTAAGTAAGCAGTGAAAGCCTCTTAGGCCATTATTGTACAACATCAGCATCCTCTGGAATATGTCAATCAATCTGCCTGCACAACATGGCACTTAATTTTCTTTTAAAATACAGGGAGCTGAATAAAATACATGTAGCTGAAAAACCTCTGAAGAAGCACACATTAAATACATCCCACAAAGCAGTCATAACACTGAGACCAACTGTGAGGAAGTGATCAGTCCCTACCCTTTGTTCTTGAAAAAACAGTAATTAAAAAGTAAAACAAAAAAACTTGCCTCCTCCCTTCCATTTTGACAAATCTTTTCAAAAAACCCCCAAGAATTTGGGGTGGAGGAGGGGGAGATAATAAAGAAAAAACCTTCACATTTCTGTGGCAATCAGTAAAAACAAAACAAAAAAAACCAAACAAAACCCAAAACAAACAAAACCAAAAAAACTCAACACACACACACAAAAAAACCCAACCACAACAAATAAACCAACAAAATGCTGCTTTCAATTTACATTTCTTTCCTTCCCAATGGCAAAGATCAATAGTTCTAAGAAAAATACTACGCCTTCTTTCTGCTCCATATGTTTCTCTTATTGGTTCATTTACACTGGGCTGTTCTCCTACAAGCAGTTAGTACATCTTTTTGTCATTTTAGCCTTCCCTGGCCATTAGTACTAACCACTGAGATGGTGCAGCTCTCCTCCGCCATCCTGCCTGAGCACTGCATCTCTTTCTCTGGCCCTTCTCCCTTTGACTAATGTTCACCAACACTCATACATCATTCCCAAATTGGTCCAAATGAATTAAACACAGCTCTGCTTAACATTACGAGATTTAAATGGATTTTCTCTCTGCAGGTCTGCCCCATAATTGGGTTTATCCATCTTGTTGAAGTACAGTTTACACTTGCTAACATCACGCCAATTCAAGCTACATTTTCTGCTCCAGTGGCAGGAGTGAAGCAGATTTGTCATCGGATCATAACAGGTAATTCAAACAACAATTAGTTTGATGACGGCCCGTATGTCAATGTCTGGTCCCAGTCAGCTCTGCTTGCACCCGCTGCTCTCTGTGCACTAAGATGAATTGCGCTCACAATTCTTCAATTTCAATTGACAAATACTTACCGGAAAAAAGCTGGAACTGGACTGACACAAAACTATCCCATCGCCCAGCGAGTGCCCTGGGAGGAGAAGCCCAGGGCAGAGCAGGATGGTGCAACCTCCTCTGCTCTCCAGCTACACCACGGCTTTTGGCAAATGCTGAAGGACCAGGGCTTGCACTGCACTCATCCAGCACAACAGCAGCACTCTGGAAACACCTTCCACTCACATGCACAAGCCTCTCACCACCTCCCAACTGCAAGCCCAGCAGGCTGTGAGGCAGGTGCAAGATACCCTGACTTTGCAGCCTTGCAAACTCAAGCAGAGAGACAAGTCTAGACAGATGCTAAAATGAGACTATTTTCTGATGGGTGCCACATCCACAAACCCACCAGCATTTGCAGGGGCAATTATAAAAAGCTGAGCCTCACTGAAGATGAAGCCCTGAGCTTCTCAACTTGGGCAGCCAGCACTAGAAAGCTTTAGCTCCAGATTTTGATGTATTAGGATAGATAAGGCAGAATACTCATGAGTCCCAATTTTTAGTGAAACACTTCAACTGACATCATAACGTTCAAAATATTTGCAGACAGAGTCATGAGTTGTGGGTCTGAAAACACCATGCATTTCTTGGAGGGCTGATTCCGCCAATTAGACAAGACATCATTTGCCCCTCCAAATCTATTCAAGAAATCTTGTTTCAGATTAAAAGAAACATTATTTTCTTAGAGCCAAGTAAATCTAATTGCACATTTGTGTTTTTCCAGGTCCCTTCACAAACATGCGGTTATCTGGGGCACAGCATTCAAAATTTCAAACAGCCATGTACATCAGTATCTATACTATTAACTATGAACTTGATGAATCCCTTGGGTAGTTTTCCCCTTATTCTTTCTGGTTTAGGGGAAGAGAAGGAAAAATACCTTTCTAACTGATTTTCCACAATATCGTTTTGTCTCCGATTACATACTAACACGCAGTACTAGTTGCTGTACATCATTTAACTGAAAAATCCAACTAGTTGGCTGAAAATGTAGGAAGTCTTTTCATAATTAGAAAAAGAACTCCACTGAAAGAAACCAACATTTAGATAGAAGTCTTGGTTTAAAAATGAAAAAGTGCTTAATGAGCAACAAAGATACCAGATTTTTCAAAGCCAGTATCAGAACACCATAAAATACTCTTTAAGCTAAACATTGTAAAAGAAGATAATATTAAGTTCAGATCAAAAAGTATTTAAAGCAATGGTATATAAAATATTCTCCTTTTGGAGGTGGCAAGGGGAAATTCCTCACAGATAGAAAGCAGATACACTAAAACCTTACTGGAACCTGGAAAACATCATTCTGTGTCTCTACATTAAAATTTAAATCAGATACAAATCAAAGCCCTGAAAAAAATTACAGTATTTTTTGTCTCTGGTTCACATTTTATGTTCCAATACCATCACTGCCTCCCCCCCAAAAATTACTTCTTTCATTTTCAGCCTTTTTTTTTTTTTTTCTGGTTGGTTGGTTTGTTTTGGGTTTTTTTATTTCTGATGCATGACTTACATAGGGAGACAAACCAGACTCACTATGTCCTGATGCTCAACTGCAGAAAACCATGAGAGGGCCACTGGGGTTTTTTTGTTGGGGATTTTTTTTTTTTCAAGCAGAGTTACGACAGCTCGCAAAAATCTCTGAACATACATTTAGCAATTCTACATTTGTTTTTTTTCATCATGCTGGTATTTCAGGATAATTCTAAGCACCGGGAACAGCTCCAAGTGTCTCGGGTCACTTCTGAAAGTACAGTTGGCATCAATCCCACAGGTCATTCCTTTGGAGAGCTTCCCAGCATCTCAGGAGCACCCCATCAACAAATCCAAAACCACTCAAAGACATCAATTCCCACACAAGCCCATCATCTGGTGATTTGTGCCTGTCGAGCTCTGAAGAAAGAAATCCCAATGTCCCAAACACTTAATGGGTAGAAAGACAACACGGTATTTCCACTGTACTCCTGCCACTTGACCCCCGTGGCTGGGCAGGGAAGTGGTGGCAGCAGACAAGGCTGTGGCAACAATCAGGACCCAATTTTGCAACCATTACTCCTGTCCCACTGAAGGCTGTGGGTATGGGGTAATGTCTCCAGGACAGACCCTTATCACCCTTATCTGCAACAAGGACACAAAGCTACTCCTATCCTTCTGCAAACCAGGCACCTAACTGCATGAGGGAAAGGGCAGCAATCTTAACAGGGTGTTTATTTTTGCCAAGCTGGTATGGGAACAAGGCACAGGTGTGCACGTGAGAGAGGGGCAGGAGTCACAGAGAAAAAAAGAAATAATGACTTCTGAGTTTGGGAATTGCCTGGCACCCCAGAGCCAGCAGATTCCAACTCTTCCAGTTATTCACAGCCAGGAAATACCCTCTCTCTCAGTCATCACTCAAAATAATAAATATTTATTTATAAATTGCATGCAGCCTGTTCCCCTAGCACTGGGCTGAACAGAGCAGAAATAAGGGCAATACAACCCCTCACTTAACAGAATATCTGCAAAAGCAAACAGGAACCACAAGTCCCACATACACAAGCTCAGACAGTACCGGGAAGCATCACTAGCATCCAAGAAATTATGAACACAACTGGAAAGTTTCTCAATCTTTTAGATCTAGTCTCCCTTCCAAAACAGGGAGACCCTTCCCAGGTCGTAAGCCCTCAAAAGAGGAGACTTCTTACTCTATGACCAAGCAGGCTCCAGCCATGGGGCACAGGTGTCAGACTGATGTCCTGGCATAAAATGAGATCAGTGCTGATGGTGCCTTGGACTCCACACAGGGTACAGCACAGCCAAAAGTCTACACAGGGAGCAGGAACTGAGCAGAGCACCTATTAAGTGGTTATTTTTTCTTAATTTAATAAGTCTCAGCTATCACCAGCAGCCAGTGCAAAGCCTCAAAGCCAAGCAAAATAACACATCCTCAGGCTTTTGTATCCTAGCTTGTCCTGATGGCTTCCATTGCAAATCAGTTGTCATAGCTGGAGACTGGACTTGAGAAGCTGATTAAACAAAGCTTGCTCTGCTCCTGCCTGATGCAGCGCTCCCTCGTCCAGCTCCTCATTAACGGGCTCATGGATATCCATCCGCTGTGACTGCTAACTCCACTGGCTGTTGAAGGGCATGCACCATGCTGGCAAGAGGCCGGATCTGAAAAAAATCCAGCTTTTTCAAGCAGCCAGAGCCCTGTCCCAGAGCGGCACGGATCACCGTGCTGGAACCACTCTCCCGTGGCGGGTGAGCTCAGGCAACCAGCAAGGGAAGAGCAGTTGAGGTCAGGCTGCTTGGAAAGAGCAGAGGACACTGGACCAGCCAAAGGGCAAAGGGCCATCACAGCTTCGAAGGTCTGCTGGTTTGTCCCACCAAAGTCCTCAACAAACCAGACTGTCAGTGCAGAAGGACCGGATTTGGAGACACAGAGTGCATCCACATCCCTGTGCAAAAAGTCTTGGCCAAGAGCCAACCAAACAGGCACAGCAGCCAAAGTAGGTCCTGCTTTCAGGGGAAAGCAGAACACCAGAGACAAAGGCTGGTATACAATGACCCTCTTTAAAATAATAATTGGGGGAAAAAGAAAAAACTATCCACAGGAAAACTCTCATCGGCTTCATCAAGGCCAGGATGCGACCCAAGCTTGTGGAGCCACCCTGAGGGAAGGCAATTAGCCTCACTCAAGGGATGCCAAAAAATTTAGCAGAGCATCCATAATCACCCTGAAATGTTCTCTACTAGCAAAGCATAATGTGTTTATCATTTATTTCTCAATTAAGTGGTGCTTAAATAGACTAGGGAGTGGATTCCTATTGTACATTGATTAGCCAATAAAAATACATTTAAAAGCAAATTGGACTGCAGACAAGGAACATCATCCCTCTCCTCCTGCCAAGTGAGGTGTCCTCTTGGACCGGCTGCAGTACCTTCTCTCCACCTCTCCAAGCAGTTCAGCTCTCGTGCAAAATGCTTTTACACAATGAATGAATTCCTAAGGCTACTTGTAAAATTACTAGGCACAACCTTGTTAAACATTCATTTGGAGTTAAGACAATACATTAAAAATTACAAAGCAAATGAGCACCAAGTGCTACACTACCATCAAAGCTAAATAAACAGAATAGTCCATCACAGACTTGTTCCCCCAGCCATTACTCCACACCATCCATCCCCACCTGCCACACTCACAAGGTCTCCCATAGATCAATATCAAGGCTCATTGATTATAAGTGGAACAGGATCATCACATCTTTTTCCTTCCAGGTCAAAAGGTACAATGACTACAAGCCATTAAGTACTTTGTGGCATCACTCAATGACTGTATTTATGCCATATAAGTAGTTATGATTATTGCATGGAATAATGTTCATTTATTTCAGCAACAGTCTGACAAACTATATTTATGCTGCACCTTTGGCCTCCTTGCTTGAACTCTGCTCTGCAATGTCTCTCAGCTGGGACTACTTCTAACACACAAACCCTCCAAGCTGCTTTCAAACTACCAGTGTTTCTTAGATATTGTTTTGTTTCAATCTACTACAAAAGGGCATTTTCTCACTCTCCACTCTTCCACCCTCCTCCTCTTCTCCTCTTGCCCCTCCAGCTGTTGGCTAAAGAAAACAAAGAATTTTAAGTTAATACTTCTTGTGTGCCCTCTGTGAGTACTGCGAGTCTCAAGCGTTACCAAGAAGCTGCATTTCACCATCCAACAGGGGAAGATGCCCCTCAAACCCTGGCAAAGCACACAAGAAACCCCATCACTACCAAAAGTCCCTCAGGAGCTTCCAGGGGGCCTGGCTGACCACTTAGGAATGTCACTTTACAAAAGTGGCCTTAATTACAGACATCCCCATACTGCAGTCACACGACAGCTTCCTTATCATTCCAGGGTTGCTGTATTTTTTATGGACAGCCAGCAGCAGAAATATTAATGTTACTTCTGTATTTCAAAGAAAGAAAAAAGGCATTGACACATACTTACACTTTAAATATACATATATATATATGCATGCACACACATGCATATAAACTCCTTTGCTGTAAACGAAAAGGCTGGTTGTCTGAAGGTGTTATAAATGCCCTTCAGAGCTCTTTTAGTCTGGTCTGCAAAATCTCACCAATGAATTTGCCACTTGTAAATATTCCAAATTTATGCCAATAAAGTCTTCTCAGAAACCAGACAGCCTATATACACACATATATATAATCTATGCATGGAGCCATTAACATCCTTTCGTGGTTTGTTATTCTTGTGAAACATCAGCAGGGGAAGGGAGGGAGAGAAGGGGAAGGGAGGGAGAGAAGGGAAAGTCCAAACCATGTGTCCTCAGAAAACACACTCAGCACTCAGCAAGTTGGAAAAGTGGAAGCTCACACCCCATCCATAAGATAGAACAGCTCCACACCACTTCTCCTTATTTCAAAACTGAAAGCATGGCAGAGACAAGAACGTCAAGGAGCAGGGAGATAAATGTAGAAACTGATGTCGTGTCATGCTCTCATAAAAGGCCTGGATACACCTACAGAGCCTTCCTTATGACTCTCATATAAACATTACACTGGGGCTGTGTACAGGAGATTAAACGGGAGGGGAGGGAAGCTTCACATGTGTCACTCTACCAAAGGTTATTTTAGGATCAGCTTAGAAGCTGAGTAGTGGGTGGCAGCTGATTATATTACCAGAGGCATATTTAAATATCATGGGCCCAAATGCTCATCAGGATCTCTCATAAAGGGTTGTGGCTGTACTGGGACTCGAGCTTGAAACTTGGCCTGCAGAGCAGTCCCCTTCCCCAGGGCTGTAGTGATCCTCCCTGGGCACGAGCCTTCCCTCAGAACAGGACACAGACACAGCACAAGCACTTTGGCTTAAAGGCCCACATTTATTCAGGGAATAATGTCAAGGATTTTCCCAGACAGGACCACCCTACTGCCCTAGGAACCATGCTGAACCACCATAAGCACACGGGATACTTGGGCACAGGGCACGTTCAAGTATCACACAGACAGTCCCATATGGCCAAGTCATCACCAGCTGTATTATCCCACACACAGTCAGCACCAGACCACAGTTTACCTGCTTCTGTCTCAGACAAAGCAGCTCAACTACTACCTTTAGAGTTCCAGCTGTCAGTGGATCACATTTTGATGGTAACTACAGGTGAAAGTGGGCTTTGGAGGAGCACAGCCCAGCCCACCATGAATTAAAAAAAACATGTATGTAGTGGACTAATCTCTGCTTATACAAGAAATGTCTCTGTTCTCCAACACAAGCACACACCTTCACAACCATGAGCCAGGAAACCAACGCTACCTGGTCACACAGTCATGTCCATGGCTTTAGAAGGCCACGCAGTGCAGCAAGTCCTGTCTTTAAATGGCCTAATTTCAGATGATTTAGAGGAAAACACATAGCACATTCACATAATGAGTGACCACTCTGCAGGCCACAGCACTTAATGGCAGTGCTTGTTCTCACATACAGACAGGCAGGCCCTCCCCTAAAAAAATCCTCCCAAATGACTAGAAAATAATCAGGCACTTGATTCTCAGATGTTGCCATGACCTCAAGTTTGCAGAAAAAGAAATCTTATATATACACATACATTTTTAATATATGTAGACACACACACATATGTATATAATGATATATTATCAGCATGAAAATATTAGTATTATAGATATTGATGTTATACAGATTATACATGTTGATGTTATATGGATATTGATATACTATTTTAATATATATCAGATATTAATAGTGTTCCTACCAATCTCTTCCAGATTTCTGCACTAAACCCCTGGTTCATAATCAGCTCTATTTAAATATTTTCAAGGTTTACAGCACAGTTTTGCAGTAGTACTTGTATAAAATCTGCAATCGTTTATTGAAGCTCTTAAAGAGAGGTTTATGTTAAAAATTAACTATTACCCTGAAAGGTAGCTAATTTTATCTTCATAAATGTGTTGCTGTTAAGCCATCCAAAACACTACACAAAAGTCAGCTTTGTTTTAGTTTAGATGTAGTTCCTCTCCCATTTTTAACTGTTCCAAGATTTTGGTACCTATGACTACACTGATGTCTTCATTTGATTAAAACCAAGTATTTCTACTGCAATTCTTGGATGAACCACTGTGTCAGGTTTTGCAGGCCCAGAAGTATAAACGAAATCTGAAATCTGGGACTTGGTTTGGGTGGGCAGTGTTCCTCCAAGTTGTAAAAGCACTCAAATAACAGCAGATGTTAACTGCTCCTCCGGTTTCGTCATCTAATAGGACATCACTCCTTGGCTTTTTTCAGCACAGTAGGCCCATTCATCCCAGGGCCACATTCCCTGGTTTTCACCCTGAACACGTTA
Organism: Cephalopterus ornatus; assembly: GCA_013396775.1. Taxonomy (NCBI): domain Eukaryota; kingdom Metazoa; phylum Chordata; class Aves; order Passeriformes; family Cotingidae; genus Cephalopterus; species Cephalopterus ornatus. The sequence continues at coordinate 591,433 of VZRE01002354.1, forward strand.
GAATCAGTCAATACTGGACCTCTGGGTCTCTGTCAGGATCAGGGAGAACAAGATGCCAGGCAGTGCCCACCTTGCCTGCTCAGTCATTCCCAGTAAAGAAACAAGTTTTACTACCTTTGTGGAAAGAAGTTACTTAGCTGCTCAAAAAGGGTCTCCAGTGAACTCCAAGGTGACCCCATACAGCTGCTACCCAACAAACTAAACACAACATACACTGCAGTGACTGTACAGAGCACGGAACAGGCTGAACAATATAAATTTCTAAGGCAGGTACATAACGCTACCAACAAATTAAAACTAATACAATCTGTATCGATAAGCACTGAGGAAAAGCAAGACAACGCCAGATTCATCTTCCTTTACTTCAGTGCATACACATTCATACAAAAAGAAATCAATAAATTCCTTTTTAAAAGTAAATTTCCTCCTCCTACTTGGATCCTACGTCTTTGATTTGTTTCAGCGAAATCCACACAACTGCAAAGGGAAAGATCCACCATAACCACTAACTTACATCACCTGCCATAAATAAGATCACCTCAACAGTTTGCAATTCAGAGGTTAATCTACTTAAAGTTTTAGGCCAAATCACTACTCATTATCCTAGTGTAACTACACTCTTTGGCAGGAGAAGGTCACACCACCCACCAAAGAGAAAAATGCGTATCTGTAGTGGTTCAAACCATGACACCTCATTGAACGACTATTTTTAGCCACCTTCCAGACAACCTCAACTCACTGAGAAATACTTCTTTCCTTAACATCAAATTAGCTTTTAATGAAGAACTCTGATTGTTTCTCCAGGATATGTCTGACGGTGTTTGGAAGATAACTAGTCCTCCTCTGAGCACAGGTACACCCACAGTTCTCTTGGTGCATAGCCAAGACAGGGAACCACCGTTTTCCCTCTTGATCAAACAGTCCCATACCTGACCCTCCTGTCGTGCCACTCTGCTGAGTTATTACTCATTGAAAAAGAACAGCAAGTAACTTCTGAGCCATTTCACAGGCAACAGCCTTTTTCTCTCCTCCTACATAAACTGAAATGCCAAATACCAAACCTATTTGTAGCAGTCAGGATTAGTTCTAACAGGAAAATCACCAAGAGGATAAACTGATCTGAAAATTTATCTAATCACTAACAACTGTTCCTGCTTATTAGTTTATTGTACCCCAAATGCACAGAGTACTTAAGATACTAGAGAAAGTTTGATCCATGCCTGCAGGAACTCCCATGAGCAGGAAAGAAACCGAAGTAAGATGAAACTGCAAGAGAAACTGATTTCAATTAACAACAACTTGTGACAGCAGGGACATTGGATCTTCACTTTCCCTCTGCATGAACCTCTTTTAGACTTTACTGGAACTAGCCCAAAGACATTCAGGAAGTTAAAGAAAACTGTAAATCTCTGCATCAATATAACAGAATACCAAAAGGAGATGTCCTACAGGCTCTAGCACTTCATCATCTTGGCTTTAGTGATGTTCTTACCATCTTAAGAAGGGTTACTCTGGTGACATGAGACAGTAGGTCACCTTTGGAGACTACACATAGCTTCAGAAAAAAGAAATCTTGACCACCACACAGCCCAATTTCCCTTAACTTTGCTCCTACCAAACACGGCATACCCACATGAAGGTACATCTAATGCAACTTACTGGTTGTATCAGTGTGCATTTGGGGTTGGTGATTGCTGGCACCACAAACCACCACAGTGTCCTAGCATCTCAGTTCCACGCAAACATTCGGGTTTAGATGCGATCACTCTGAAGGCAGTGTGCAAGATCATTACCAACCAGCCTTGTGCAGCTATACCCTGAAAAGTGACTCCATGAAAGTGGTATGAGGGTGAGGTAGGGAAAGAAGAGGAGTGTGGTGTTTATTTCCTTTTAACTTTCCATTTCGTACGTGCTCAATGCCATGTCTGAACATGTTCAGAAAATTCTTCCCCTCCCCATTTACCCTTCTTTCAAATCCTTGTCCTACAAATTTTATCTGGGATCAGAAAATTAAGCTGAATTTGTTTCTCTTTCTTATGCACACAGAGTAATAAAAAGACTTTGCAATCCAAATTCTGCACTTATGTACACCTGCATTAACCCCATTGTCTTCAGATTATTCCCTTAACAATGGCTGTGGGTTTGTACAGGTGTTGAACAAGCCCCATAATTGGAATTTAACAAACAATTCCAACAGCAGGTGAAGGGGGAAAAAAAAAAACCTGAGAATTCAGCTCAATCCTTGTGGCATTAGGTAACACGTTCAAGGAGCAGGGGAGAGGGAGAATGGAGGCAGGGGGGAAGGTATTTCGGTGCGTGCAAATTCTGACAGGCAACTCAAGTGATTTCCAAAAACTGAGATCCATAAACCACAGCAACAGCAGAGAGTATAAATGAAAACTTGCTTCTCATTTACACCATCTTTTCAGTATTCTCTTTATCTTCCTTCCTGCTTCACCAGGTATCTTGCTTCCAAAATAAACTGCATAAACTTCCTCATGGGATCACAACTTAGGCCACAATCCTACAAGCTCAAAATCCTAAACAGACCCACCTGGGTCGAGGACAACTCTTCAGAGGGTTGATATGGAGGCAGACCCAGAGCATGTGCAGGATTGGGGCTGTGTTTGCACCACCAGCTCTCAGGAACGGAAGAACTTCCAAAACACTTTTGCACTAAGAAACAACCCCAACAGGAGACAGAGAAGCAAAACAGGGCCAGGCAGAAAAGCAGGACTGAGGAAATGCCACAAAACAGGAAGAAGCCATTCGCTGCTCTGCACTGCCACCTCAACTGAAGTCAACAGCTGCCCTTCCAGGCTGAGCTGGATTTTACATAGCTGTAAAATCAAATAAAAGCTTTCTGTTGTTGAGCTCTTGCTTGTGACTGTGACTTCAAATAAGCTTTCTCCAGCCCTCCTTTCTCCATGTATCAAGCCACAGCCAGGACATGGACTGTAGATGTAGTTAGGGTTTGTTGTGATGGATAACTTGGTCTTAACAGTCTAACAGGAAAGGTTATCCATCTGCCAAATTGATATCAGTGACTTTCTAGAGCCAGCAATTACTCCTCAGTGATGCAGAATTACTACAGAGCACTCAATAATGAAGAGATGCCAGTTACTGACAAATTACCAAACCAAGAAATTAATTACCAGCTGAGAAAATAATGCACAAGGGATAAGACTGAGAAAGCCATGTTCAGGAGAGGTCCATCATTTGCAACAAGTACATTCTCATCAACAACTAGTCCTGGTACAATTAGTACCACACTGGGTACTCTTTCAGGACGGCAGACATCACAACTGGTCTGCAAACCATCAATGGCTGAGACAAAATAGCATCATCTAAAAATGGAGACATTGTTCAACCTGAACATGACACTATCCAACACACAAACCCCATTCTATGCTCCAACACTGCATAAGCAATTCAGCACTACTGCCAGGAAAATCATCGTCTCCCAACTCCTTCTTGTGCCTACAAGATGACTTCTCCATGTTCAGACAGCCCTCCCATGTTCACGCACCATGCTCACAGACAAGGCAACTGAACTAGAGGAGCACGTGCTCTGAGGAAGCACACACAGAAGTGTGCTTTGCTGAACACCAACAGGCATTTTTGCCATGCAAACTCCAAGACAAGTATTTTTTCCACAGCTTTTTCATGCTGGGGCACGACCTTGTGAAATAAAAAGAAATCTGCTTTTTGCCAAAACATGGAAAGATCTAGCCAAATTCTTCATCATCATCATCATTAAAGGGAAAATAACTGATGAGGGTGGAGATGAAGTGGAAAAAAAAACTCTACAAAAACTTCACAAGACCTCTGAGCTACAGTTTTCACTGCCATGACTATTTGCTTTAACGATATATCTGTAATCAGCAGCAAGACCTTCCTTTATCCCCTGGTCCATATACCAGAAATTCAGTGCAGATGCTGGCTGATCCCCGGTCTCCAGAAGAGAAGAGGGGAGGATGAATTAGACATACAACAATCACAGGGCCCCAACAAAACCCCTGACCAGCCACGCCACAGGTCTTCAAGGGTACCTGATGCAGAGAAACACAAGACAGAGAAACGACATCAGCCTAAATGCTCCTCTCTCTCTCTCTGCAGTCAGATGTAATGGTGAATGAAGGAAAGAAACGTAACACTGACTAAATGATTAAGTAAATTAGCCAAGGTCGTTACCTCCAAGCCTTCACAAAGAGGAGATCCTGAATTATTTCGGGGGAGAACAAATAAAAGGCAATCACCAAACCTAAACAGTTATTTAAATGGAATCAAAATTACTAACATTACACCCAGGCTGATTACTTAAGAAACTCAAGGAGATTAGTATTTTTCTTTTCTTTAGAAGTAAAGGCATACAGGAAATTCAGCAGTCACATTTTCTTCCTCGGGCAAGAACACCCGCACTGCTTGCTCACTCATTCACTCACATTTTTCTTTGTGCAGTGTCTGACCAAAAGGAGCCCAGATCAAGTTCTCCAGACACTCCTGCTTATCACACAGCAACAACTCTGATTTTTACAGTTTTATTTGGCTTGCTTACAAGACTCAGTCTCATGTAATCCATGGGCCTGATCCTTCTCCTAATAAGAGCAACGGCAAAACTCCAGTTGATCAGTAGTTCTGGACAGACCTTGCAGTGCCAAGAGGATAAACTTTAAGGGTCTGAGCCTTATTCATTCACTTTTCTTGCTTCCACAAGTAATCCCTTTAAAAATAATGGGACTGCTCCTAAGAGTCAAAGATGCAGGACTGAATAACAGCAGAAACTGATTGAGAAATACTTGGAATTTCCCCTCCAGAGGAGCACAAGTGCATTCTCCAAAGCATCATCTTATTTTGGTAAATCAAATGACAGCAGCAATTAAAAAATTTAGTAAATAAAAGCAAAATGCCTGAAAATGTCATTGGAGGCAGTAAGAAGAAACCCAAGTCCTTCTTCTTTTAAAACAAGGGCAATCAAATGATGAGTAGCTGAAAATGTGGCCACACACACACACTCCTTCATATACACATACATACACAGAGGCAGTTCATCAGAATTGAATCGGAGAGAGAAAGATGAATTTGAACCCTTTATCCCCTGTCCTTTATAAAGGCTGCCACTCAGTAAACGGAGATTGCTCTAATTACTGTGACAATTCTGCACCCCGTTCAAACAACTTTTGTGTTCTGGACAGGTTTCTCTGCGAGTTTGAAATTCTTGGCCTGAGAACCACTCTTGTCTAAAAGAGGTTTCTCGTTGCAAACGCAGAATGCAACACTAACAAGTTGTCCCTCTTTTCAGCTCCTTTCATTCTCCTCTTTTCCAATTGCCTGATTCAAGGCTTAATGGAAACTTGTCAAGGCTTTTCTTCCCACAAACCCTGTAGAGCCCCAAGGCAATCTGTGCACAGAGCAACCACAGGAATCTCATATTGTCAATTAAAATTGAATAGACACCTGATAACCAAGTATACGTTCACGAATAACATACATCACATGCATGTACACAGATGTGCCCACACAACCACATAACCAGTCAGATACCCACGTTCCAGCACACCAGCAGCACAGCAACACACCAATTCCTATTCACAAACACCCAGTGACACCCAGATTCTAGTTTTCATTTTTTCATTTCATATTTATTAAATTTAATTTCACATTTATGAAATTAAAAACAAAGTACTTTCAAGTACTGTAGTTGAGCAACAGAATTCAATGGAAAATAAACTAACTACATATACCAGCCATTTGGCCTTTAATAACCCTGGGGATTGCAAAGATATTTAGCTGCTATCCAGATAAAATAAGCTCTGTGGATATTCTTTACACAGTGGTTTTGTGACCAATGCAGTAGTTACATTTGTGACTAGCTCCTGTAAGTACCTTTTTTTTTTTAATTGCCACACACATGTTTTAATCTTAGTGTAAGAAATAAGAAAAATCCCACAGGAAAATGTAAGAGGGATTGAAGTAAACTGAGACATTTGGTTAATAACAATAAAAATCTCAAAGAACTTAACTTCCAGGCAACTATAATCTCTAACTCCTTTCAAAGGGAGAAAACCTTCTTGTCAGTGTCCCAGAGAAAACAAAGGTAGAAACACTGATTGCCATCTTATTTTTCTGATGTGTTCATTCAAGGTCATACCTTCCCCTGGATTCTTTAATATTGGCAAACATTTATAACAGAGCAGTTCCAGTAGCAGCCTGTTCAGCCTGGGTGTAGATCAATGCAGCATCCATATGCCGACTTCCAGACCTTGCCTATGTCAGAGTAGTGGTCCTTGTTGTATAAATCTCTTAAAAGTAATTAAACCAACACAAACCTCTTACTGCGTATGCTCTCAAACCAGTTGGCTCATTTAATGAAGTTAAAATTATTCAGGTTGGAGTTTAAAGTAGTTCCAAAAGGACCTTCACTGAATACTTGCATCAGTTAAAAACAGAAATCAATGTAGTGGCTTGTCTCCAGAATAGAAAAGCCTATAGCCTCAAACTTTTCCAGATGATGATTTAAGGAGTCACTGACTCCAGTGGGAGTTTGGATGTGCTCCGAGAGGTACGCCCCCACCTTTTCTTGCTCTATTTTTTTCCTTTCTTAAAATAGGACTATTTGTTTCTATTGTATCAACATCCATATCTCATATCTCCATTATTCCCCAGAAAGTTCCATTGCAGTGTTTTCAGTCTGGCATTTTCTATTTCTATTACTTCCCACATCTCCCTTCTGGAATTTTTTTTTGGTGTCTCAGCTCCATCACCACCACTAGGTGAATTAAAAAGCAAAGAATAATTTTGTTGTATACAGCATCTTTCACACCACAGATAGTCTGAAAAGATGTACAAAGCTGTGAAATAGATGCTGGTCAAGCACATTTCATTCATACTTGGTAGCCATTAGGCATGCAATTTTATTTCCCACAGAGCCTAGGGCATTAAAACCTGTTCTGCCAAGAGGGGAGAACAGTTAAGCAGGACTAACTGTGTCAGCAGGACTAACAAAATGGTTATGGCTCCTTTAACACCGGAGTCCCTCCTGAATTCAGCCTCACTTCCCAGCTGAATACCCGAAGGAACACCTGACCCCAAAAAGAAACTGCCCTTCCATCTTCTCCCTCCTTGCACTTCCTTCAAGCAGCACAAGCATTTCAAACAACACAAATCCATTCTCCACTCAAAGCCTACTTGGCTCCTATAATTTCTATCATTTTCCTGTCATCATTTCTTCCTTGCTGAAGCCAGCAGCTTATGAGTCAGAGAACAATCATTAACTTTTACAACTTCCATACAAATCCACCTACTCATATTAGAAAAGTGGTATTGACATGCAACACAGCCTCAGACCAAACCCTGACCCTGCCAAGATGCTCCACACTTCTGTGGGAAAGTCAGATACTGCAAAAGTAGGAGCTCGTTCAAGAACATACCATTGGAAACATAACATTTTTTTCCCCTCCCAAGAGTGAAGGGCTACGAAGAAGCAATATATCAATACCACATTTGGTTGAGTTTGGTTTTCTCAATACCTTTATCCACTGTTGAAGAACTTGGCCATTGGTTCAAGACACACGGGGCCTGATGCAAAGCCCTTCGTTATTAATAGAAGCCTTTTTTCCACTGACTTCAATGGATCTTGGACCAAGCCCAAGGAAGACAAGATTTCACAGCAGAAAGAGTGACACACATTCTCCACATTCAAAAAAAGAAAAAAAAAAGAAAAAAAAAAAAACAAGAAAAAAAAAACAACAACAATACGCAGTATTTACGATGCCAATCTGTATAGCAGTTTTGTTTGTGTTTTGCTTTTTTAAAATAGGTTCTAGGCTGTCGGATTAATGCACCCAAAAAGTCTCACTGAAGCTGGAAGGAATTACGGACAGATACAAAATGCTATGGTGAGATACATAACATTCCCAGTACCTCCCTCAACTAGGATATAAAGGCATCCTCTACCACAACATTTCTTGTAAGTTGCTGCAGCCACACTTTAAAGTGTCCCATCACTATAAACTCCTCCAGTAACAGCTACAATATTACCCATGATGAATTAATTTATATTAATATGGCTATCACATGCATTTCCATATGAAACCCATTGTTCTGGAGCATTAATATAAACCTCACAAAGTGAAGTAACATGGTACCCCTATATTTAGTTTAAAGAAATTTAAAATAAATACATTTAGAACAAAATTGCTAATGTCTTTAGTTTATCATAATTGGCATAGCAAGCAGAAACCCAGCTATCTTCTCAGTACGTATTTATAGCATCACCCGTTCCCATTCATTCCGCATTTTCTTAGAGAATCTGCTGTACCCTACATCTGCAATTCATTGACTTTACAATTTACCACATGTTGAGATGGAGAGGTCTCAGCTCCATTTGAATCACTGCACAAATATGCAAGTGATTTATCGTTTTAAAACTGAAGACTGCAGAAGAACGACTCCACTTTTCCCGAACATTACTCCTTCTGGCAGACCATGAACAATTACAGCGCGTACTAATTAAGCTCTGTAAATGTGCTGTGCCCTGCTAATGCCTACCAGGCCTCAAATTTAGTTGCATGAAGCCAAACTTCAGCCAGCGACTTAACTCATTCAGCACTGCCCAGTTGCCTGAGTGTGACCCCACAAAGAATAAGGGTCGAGGGTTTAGCCAACCTAAAACAAAGGCGTGAGACTGAACAGATTTTGCCGGAAAGAATCGGGGGG
>VZRE01002355.1:5207-26310 GCA_013396775.1 Cephalopterus ornatus
CTATAGAGACTATCTTGGGCTGCAGTTAGAATCTGCTGGTCAGATGTATGTTCATATCAGCCTGGCTCTGCTGGGACCCCTCACCAGCATGCGTGTCCTGGTGTGATCTCTGGGATTTGCATTTCAAATGGGAACCTCCTAAAAAAGATTAAATATTAGCACCAACACCGGGGGATTTTCAGTACGCATGTTTGCCACGGGGCAGGTATGGCTGCTCCCTTGGAGACTGTGGTTATACCCTGTAGAAAAATGTCCATGAGCCTGAAGTTTTTCACATGTATTTTAATATTTTTTAAGCAACAGCAAACTGCTTTTTATGCAAGTAAGCGTGAAAATATATGCAAAAACTGAAATAGATTCCTTTGTATTCACCAGTCCTTGCAGACAACAACACTAGCTGTTTAAAAGCTCTCCTTTTAAGATTTATGCGTGTATTTGGATATCTAGAGGCAGGCTCTGTAGTTTCTGCTCAAGTAGAACTCCTTTTCTGCTGTCAGCAGAGTAGCTTTTCCCTAGTAAAAACAGTCATTATTTTTACTAGCAGCAGCTGTTGTCCTGGACTCAGCTCAGCAGCACCCTTCCTCCTCATTAGATGTGGCCAGTAACCCTTCAACTGGAAAACACCAACACAAGCTCTGATCTTTTTGCTTTCAAAATCAAGGATTGTCCAGACCTTGGCCGGGGATGAGCAGGGTTTCCAAAGCTTAGCAAGACCAAATTCCAGCTTAGTCACCTTTGCTTGCTCACCTCAGATTTGCACACTGAGTATTCCCCAGGTCTTCACCAGCCTCCCGCTGAGCATCCATGGGATTTGGGTTCCTAAACCCCCTGGCATTTCTGGGAAACCCAAAAAGAGAATCTTTTTTCCCAAGGAAGATCCTTTCCTGTCCGTTGGGTGCGTGGAAGGTCTGTGGTGCCAGACATTTCGGCTGCACACATTCAGCCTCAAGGCCTCTTTGTCTAATGTGAGTTATTCATAATTACTCAAGCTGCTAATTTTCCTCTTATGTAAATGATGTTGGGAGGCAAAGCATGAAGGCAGCAAGGCACGTACAGGATAATGGATGGCAGGAGGAAAGAATGAGGCAGGCATGACGTGAGAACAGCTCTGGGTGCTAGGCAGATTCCAGCAAACTTGAATGCCCTTGGGAATTCCCTAGAAATTTGGGTGGTACAAAAATTTCCTCTTCAGCTTAACGACCAGGCTCCAAAAAGTTGGAATGTTGAAACATTCCCTCTTGTCTGGAAAAAAATCTGTCCTAGTGCCATGGTCCTCCCCAAATCAGACCCATCACTGCCTCTTTCAGCGCGGGGACCTTTGGTTCAGCCACCCCAAGGACACAGCCCTTCGAGATGGCTGGGTCAAGACTTTTGAGAACATCCTGTCTTCGTTTACTCTGCTGAAAAAACTTCAAATGGGGCCTTATAAACAAGCCCATATGTTTTCACAGCATATCCACCTGACAGCGGAGTGGCCATCGCCTGGGAATACGTGGCGCTCAGCACGCAGTCACCGAGCACTCGCCCGCTTTGGGATGCAAAGTAAACACCAGCAGATGCACACAGCAATTACCAGGAGGCTGTCCCAGGCACTTCTATTTTGGTGCTGGCATTTACCCACATAACCAGGGCTTGTTTTCCATCTTAAACCTCATTACTCTTTAATAAAAGCAGTTTGCACTTGTGGCACATGCCTTGGCTATCTGGCTGGATGCACGGTGTGCTTTGCTAACCTTGAGGATGTCAGGAGAGGACAAGGCTGGATTTCCACAGAACACTGGTGATGTTGCTTGTCTCACATAATGTGGAGAAGTGCTGACAAGCAAAACTCAGCCTTTAACAGACCCACCAGAGCTCCAGCAAAGCCATGGAGCCACTAGACTTCAGCTGCAATTTGTTCAGCTGTAAACCTTCACTTACCACAGATGTGGGCTGAGGTTCTCACATGTCTCTGTTAATTTTTAGCCTAATGGGGCTGAACACTATGGCCAGAATTTTCAACTCTCATGATTTCCTGAGCCTCTGACTATTTCCCATGGAAGGTTTGGCCTCATGTACAGGAAAACCTCTTGGCAGCACGTTTCCTCTCCTTACCTTGCACAGACCCCCAGCAAAGCACCCGTGGACTTCATCATATACTGTTTCTAGTCAAAAAGAATTATAACTCAACTAGAAAAATTAGGATATTCTCAAGATGTAAAAAGTTTTACTGACACATCTTTGCATAGCTGAAGAGGAAGAAAGCAGCCGGAGGCCACTGAAGTGCTAACAAGGGTGCAAACACTCGCAGAAAGCTTTGAGGAAGACAGGATTTCACCTCTCCCAAGTCCATGCACTGTCCCACCAACGTGTCACAGAGAATGAGGCATGAAGCTTGCTTCAACAAACACACACAACCAGGGGTACTTGAGCTTGGGCTTGTTAATTGGAAGGGTCTCACATATTTTCCTCGGCACCTTTTTCTTCTTTCAGAAGAGAGGAAACAAAGGTGTGGGATCTGTCTCAGTAACTGGAGGAAAAAGAGGGTGATTCCAGCTTCTTTCCTGAGAGGCAAAGGGCTGAAGCAGCTAAACCCCATCTGCGTAATTAAGCATAACATTAATAAGATATTTTCTTGCTTTATCTTCTTTCATCTTTACTCCTCTACTCAAAATCTGTATTTTTAGCACCATGTGCCCTTTCATCTGTCTGTCTTGTCTAGTAATACAAGACACTGACTCTTGTGACAAGACTCTTGGCTGTGTGAGTGTAAGCTGAGACACAATAAGCTGTTCTCCTCCCCTGGGGTTGGAGACTCTTCAAACTGGAATATGAGGACATGATTTTTCTGTGCTACTTCCCCAAAATACTGCATTAATGGGCACTGAGGCTTGCTTCAACACGGTCTACAACTTCCTCATGAGGGGCAGCAGAAGGGCAGCTCTGATCTCTGCTCCCTGTGACCACTGACAGGACCCAAGGGAACGGATGGAACTGTGTCAAGGGAGGTTTAAGTTGGATCTCAGGAAAAGGCTCTACCCCCAGAGGGTGGTTGGGCACTGAACAGGCTCCCCAGGGCAGTGGTCACAGCACCAAGGCTGACAGAGCTCAAGAAGTGTTTGGACAATCCTCTCAGGGACAGGGTGGGATTTTTGGGGTGTCCTTTGCAGGGCCAGGGGTTTGACTTGATGATCCTTGTGGGTCCTGTCCAACTCAGGATATTCTGTGATTCATGTCAGACACTGCTTGGGTCTTGAGCTGCCACTGATCAGGTAAAGGAGGGAAAAAGGTGTCTCCAGCGACCAAAACACTCAAGGAAGTTCTCTGACCTGCAGCAAGGTAGTTGAACACACATGTGAACTCATGATCTCTAAGAAGCATTCAGCGCTTTCCACATAATACTTGCATATTACTCAGAAAGAACATTATCATTGCCCACCTATGTCTCAACGTGCTCCTAGGCCAAAGTACCTCCCTGAAATGTTTGAGTCAAGTAACAGCTTATGTTGTGTGTGGCACCGGCTGATGCTCTTCAGAGCTGTTCTTCAGCTTTTAAATGCTATTTTTCTTTTAGCACCCCGCTGCCATCTGTCTTGATGTGAACCACCTACCTCACAAAAGGCCCTTCAGCTCCAGCAAGCCGCAACAGACAACTTCATGCAGAAATCCCTAATTTATCGCAAAGTCAAGAAACACTGCATTTTCACATGCAATTTTATGAAGCAGCACGCTCTTAGGTTAATGGGTCTATTCCCCATTTCCTGCCCAGAGACACGCTTCAGCCAACAACTGCAGCTCAGGGCGGTGACCTACCTCTCACCATTCCTGTTTATCAGTTGAGCTCAAGGGCACAAAAATGGGCTGAGCACACAGAGGTGTCAAGAGTCCATTTCCAAATTGCTCCAGAGATTCATAAGCCACTCCCTCTCAGACACCTTCATCCCTTGCTCTCTCCTTTTTCAACAGTTGGGTTGAAGACGCACAGATCAGTGAGTTGTAAGATAATAACTTTATTCCTGGAGTATTAGCTGGTTAAAAAGTGGTTTTATACGTTAGTCTTTTCCATGCTGCCTGGAAGTCAAGTGATGGCTCAATAATAGTCTGGGACACTTTATCAGAGAATCCCAGAATGGTTTAGGTCAGAAGAGACCTTAAAGCTCATGCAGTTCCACCCCCTGCCATGGGCAGGGACACCTTCCACTATCCCAGGTTGCTCCAATCCCCATCCAACCTGGCCTTCAACACTTCCAGGGATCCAGGGGCAGCCACAGCTTCTCTGGGCAACCTGTGCCAGGGCCTTACCACACTCACAGCCAACATCCCAATATCCCACCTAAACCCTGCCATCTGGCAGTGGGAAGCCATTCCCCCTTGTGCTGTCCCTCCATCCCTTGTCCCCAGTCCCTGTCCAGCTCTCCTGGAGCCCCTTGAGGCCCTGGAAGGGGCTCTCAGGTCTCCCTGGATCCTTCTCTTCTCCAGGTGAACACCTCCAGCTCTCCCAGCCTGGCTCCAGAGCAGGGGGGCTCCAGCCCTTGGAGCATCTCCGGGGCCTCCTCTGGACTCGCTCCAGCAGTTCCATGTCCTTCTGATACTGGGGACTCCCATTAAAAAACAATAAAATGTACTAAAACCCAAAATGCTTCCACGTTTGTCCAACAAAGGTGGTACAAGACCTCTGAGTAGCTGCTCTCCATGAGGCTGAAGTTTTCCTCTCCTGGGGAAGATGTCAGCACAACGCTCCCATCCCACCGGGAAACGACAGGTTACAGTTTCACACACTAAAAATCACCAGCACCATCGTGTCCCTTTGCAGAGTTTGAAGCCAGCCCAAAGAACCCTCACAATCACTTAGCAGGCATCAACCCTAAGAAAGATTGTTTCCCTTGTACATTTTTATAAATTGAAAAACCATAAGAAGGTAGTGGAATTACATACAAGCTGAACCTTGCATGTCCAAAGCAGACTGGTACCTTTCACAGTTAATTAAATCAGAGTTGTTTCCCTCTTCTTCGCTCTTACTGCCCCCTGAGGTTCATGGTGTTTGTTCAGTGGTTTCTTTAAGCATTTAGCTCCTGGGCTTCGGTTCCTACAGGAAAAGTCTAGCTGTCACCAACACAAAACCAAAAGCTCTTTCTTGTGGATGCTGCGGAAACATGACCAAAATGCTCAAAGTTGAAAAGGTAAACAAACCTCCCTGAACCCACTATTTCCAACAAGCCACTGTGACTTCAAACAACTTTCTGTACTGGGAAGAAGAGATAGGGAAGTGATTAACTTTTAATTAACTTAAAAAGAGAGGGACCCAGGGCTAAAACTGACACAGAAATCAAATGCCTCTGCAAGACAGAGGGGCCATTTCAGGTGACACCTTCGTGTCTGGAGCTGGAGTCCTGGTTAAGTTCAAGATCCCCAAGGTCTACTACAAGAAGTTGCCTTCTGCCTAACTATATTACTCTTTCTACTGTATTTTTCCATACTATGACCATATAAAACCAGGATGAACTGCAGGAAAGGAAAATTTTCAGTTTCTCTACCAAGCAACAGTTCATCATCATGGCTAGGCTTCGCAAACAAAGATTTGGGAAGGACTCTACCCACGCTTGCCACAAGCGCACTGATGGCTGAAAAGGCCGATGCGAGATAGACACGTCCGGTTGCAAAAGGCACAGCAGAATGACTCCCCAGGTGGTACTGACAGGACACGGTTCTTTCTGCGTTGTTTTTTCTCCTCAAGAGCAATCCTGCGTGTATTTTCAAAAGAAGCAGCAGCATTGTGGATAGTGTGTCTCCAGGCCTCCCAATTGGAGGCCAGAGCAGACCAGTGATGGTGATCGATATGGCCAAGGCTGAGATGTTGTTTCAGGGAGTCCTTATATCTCCTCTTCGGGGCTCCTCTCTTGCGGCAGCCAGTGGCAAGTTCACCACAGAGCAAATCTTAGGGAGGCGGTAGTCCTTCATCCTGGAGACGTGCCCTGCCCAACGCAGCTGCGTTCGCAGTAACATGGCCTCAATACTCATAACCCCTGCCTGTTCAAGAACAGACGTATTGGTCACATAATCTCTCCAGTGGATGTTTAGGATTGTACGGAGGCAGCGTTGATGGAAGCGTTCTAAGAGTCGTAGGTGGTGGCGGTAAATGACCCAAGATTCAGAACCATATAAAAGAGTAGACAGTACAACGGCTCTATAAACACTGATCTTTGTACTTTTCTTCAAGTGATTGTTTCGCCAAACTCTTTTATGCAGTTTACCGAAAGCCCTGTATGCCTTTGCTAACCTGTTGTCTATCTCTGCATCAATCTTACCATCCCAGGAGATGATGCTTCCCAGGTAATTAAATTGCTGGACTGATTTGAGCTCTGAATCTCCAATGGTGATATGGGGATGATGGAAGACTTCTTGAGGTGCAGGCTGATACAGAACTTCTGTCTTCTTCAAGCTGACTTCCAGCCCCAAAAGCTCAGCAGCCTCTACAAAGCAGGATGTTAAACGTTGCAGAGCTACTTCTGTGTGGGCAACAAAGGTGGCATCATCAGCATAAAGTAGCTCATGGACAAGATGATTTAAGGTCTTGGTATGAGCCCTCAGTCGCCTTAGGTTGAATAGGCTTCCATCGGTACAGTATCGGATGTAGATGCCGTTTTCTTCATTGCGGTCTGCTGTGGCCCTTTGACTGGCCAACAAATGGAGATTAAAACAACATTTTTTCCAGGGATTTATTTGTTTATTTATTTGAAGACTAAATCCTCTTAAGCTACAAAATATGAGATAATATTTTGCACCAGCAACCAAAAAATGGTTCTGCCTCTGTAAAGCATCAAAATAAATCAATTTTGGATTTTTTGGGGAGGATAATACTTGCCAAGTGTCTGTTTCAGAAAAAGTATTAGCTCCTGATGCTTTGTTAATTGAAGATCAGGCTACAGAGATGCTGATCAGACAATGGAATAATTTTAAGTTAGATCATAAGAAGGGATAATTTTGTTGCTGTCAAACCATGAACATCAGCTACAGCTGAAAAGCAAAGACCATCTACCCAGGCACATGGTCTGTCTATAAAGCATGGCTCGAGGGGAAAATAAGACAGAAAAAAAAAAAAAAAGAGGAAAAATCATGAGTATGTGGATTTCTTCAGAATGGCAAAACCAAAGTTGTGCATTAATGGACTTCAACCTGCAAAATTAACTGACACTAATGGGTTTTAAAAAATGTTTTTTCTGAACACAGTCACATATAAGACTGATACATCTGGTTCTACCCAAAGCCATCTACCTCCCGGGCTTACTGCAAGCCATCCAGGCATGGGACTAGGGCTCAGCAGAGACTTTTTTTATACTTTACTGATATGGGATTGCACTGGGGATTTCCTTTGAAAAGCAGCAGCTGATGGCAGCAAAGCAAATTCCCCTGCTAGCATTTCAAGGAAATGAGAAGTGTCTCAGACCTTTCTGAAAGCCTCTTCTGTCACTGTGCAGCATGAGTATAACCGCTGGACTCACTCTGCCAAAATCCCCCTTTCAAGTGAAGGCTCTGAAACTTTCTCAGAAGATGAAACCCCGCAAATTTCTCTGCAGTGAGAAATTTCTGTCTGTCTGTCAGAAGGGTAAATTTGCCAGAAAAAAATGATTAAATAGCTTAGCAGAATTTACTTAGGGAAAGCCTTCTTACTGGGGTTTTCTCTTAAACACTTGTGCAATGATAGGCTTTCCCTTCTCCAGTCGAAGATCCAGAGAGGGAGTGGGGACTGGCCGGTCTGGCCTTGAATGTTTCACAGTCTCAAGCTGCAGCAGAGGAAGTTCAGGTTGAACATCAGAAGGAATTTTTTTTCTTGCAGAGAGTGATCAGGCATCAGCGGGGGCTGCCCAGGGAGGTGGTGGAGTCCCCATCCCTGGAGGTGTCCAAGGAACAACTGGACGTGGCACTCGGAGCTCTGGGCTGGGGGACAAAGTGGGAGTCAGGCACAGGTTGCATTCAACGGCCTGGGAGGGCTTTTCCAACCTAAATGATTCTGTGATTCTTTTTCCAGGCTTAGGGCATCCACCACCTCTCCGGGAAATCCATTTCTTGCCTTGAAGACATGCAACACGCATACGTGTGTTTTTTAGCCACAGGGAGTTACTTGTCCATGGACAACAGTACGAGACTTTCCTTGGAGAGGTGCTGATGGTGACATGTCTGGTTGTCGTTTCCAGCCGAGGCTCCTTCCCCATAATCCTGAAGGTAACAATTGAGTGCTTGCCCCAAGCTTTTACCATCTAATGTGAAGAGTGATAAATAATAGGAGATTAGCTAAATCTACTGGCTGAACTGTGTCTGGATAAGAGCTCCCATCTCCCTCTCCACCCAGGGAAGCTGTCACAAGTCGAGTTGAGCCCCTTTTCATATCTCCTCGGCACTCAAGCCAAAGCCGTCCCATCCACAGCAACACCTTCAGAGCAGAGCATGCTCAGCACAAAGCTTGCTCTTGCTACTCACAAACTGCAATTAGAGAGGGCTTTCTCAACCCAGGCACTGTGCAGCAGAGTTAGCTGCATCATATTGCTTTGATGCTGAGCTACATCAACCAATTTGGCTCTATCCAAGGAGATACTGATCCAGTAGACCCCCATTCCAGGGAGGAGATCATGGACCTTGAAGGATACCAGCTCAGAGCTTCACTTGGGCGTGGGATGAGCAAGACTGTAACATTCTTTGGAGCACAGCCACGAGCAATCACTGCTACCAGCTCTTCCCTTCCAGGCAGATCTGAGAAAATTATTTCTCAGCTCCTTTCCACACATGAAAAGCCCTGTGAATGTGAATGAGCCAGTAGGTATAGCTGAGACCAACTGCACTTTGATTCTTCATCAGGAAGACAAAGGGATGAGAACAGCATTCCCAACACACATATATTTGATGGAAAATGACTTAGTTCAGCATTGGTAAAAAAATTACTTAGTCCAGTGATGATAACATCTAGCCTGCCACAGCTGCAGAACAGAGGTGGACATGATCCTGAGGAACAGCAAAATTATTTATTTTTTAAGTCTCATTCCAAAAATACTAGAACAGTATCTGCTTGTAGAAATATTTAGTTCAGTCTGGGACGGCCCTTCCTGAAGCCGGTGTGGGATTATTTACCCAGGCAGAAAATCACAGGGTATAATCAGGTAGGAAGAGTGGGACCTCAGCTGGGATCTGGTCAGAGCAGCCCATGGGGACAGGTGATAAGGAGGTCCCTTTCCCTCCTTGCCCTGGAGGAGAATGAAATGTGAAAGCTGTTGCATCTCCTTGATGGGCCCCTGAGCAGGGTGAGAAGATGAAGATGACACACTTCCCTGTGACATCCCCCTGTGCTACTCACCCTACAGTGGGATGGGTGGGATTAGGGGAAAATCAGTGATTTCAGGCAAGGCTTGGCAAGAGTTGTTAGTAGGTCAAAGGCTAAGGAGGAGAAAACTCATTGTCCTGCTCACAGCTGTAACAGGAGTGCATAAGGCCCATAGACATCTCCTGCATTCTGGATACCTGCATTAGATGGAGAAGAGTCCACTTGAAGTCCTAAACAGCAGCTGTTGATCGAATCTGTTTTGCAGCCCTTTAAAAAGACAGAAGGACGAGGACAAACTTCGCTAAAGCTTTCACTCCCTGACAAAGTTTTAGTCAAATTCTATGGGGAAATTTTCTCAAGCAGTTTCCCCAAGACAAGAGAGGCAGATCACACCCTAGAAGTCATCTGCTTCAGGCAAACACCGTATGGGTTTAAAGCCGCTTCTGATCTGATGCTGGGAGATTGTCACTCTGTAATTTACCCCTTTTCCCATCCTTCCCATCATTATTCTAGCACTTTCCCTGGCAGCTGGTGCAGTGGTACCAAAGGTGTGTCAGAGTGAAACCTGCTTCTCTCCTCTAGTGATGTGGGCTGGCTGAGGCATCCCCACGCTGACTCTCCCAGGGGGATGAAGGTCTGATTACAGACTATGGGATTTTGGTGGCTGTACCATGGATGGGGCTGCAGCCCCCTCTAATCTGTATCATCTTTTTCCTACAGTTAAAATACGGATCTCATCGTGTTTGGTTCCGGGACATCTCATGTACACCGGGAGAAACACAGACAGTAATATAAAACAGAAATATTTCCCAGACCTGGCAACCTTGTAGCCGATAATGAGAAACATTTCCTCTAACAGAAGACTTCCAGGGATAAAAACATTAAGAAATCATCTTAATGTTAAAAAATCAAGACAAATTATTCTGCTACAGGACTTGGATTCTATAAATCTGTGAATTGTTCCCAGTGGTGGGAAGAGAGAGACAACAAGCATCTTGCCAGGAAGCCATGCAGAAGTGGGTACCACTCCAGGAAAACTCTGGTTAAGGTGTTGGGGCTGACCTGCCCCTCTGGTTTACCCCAGTGCTGAATAGTGATGGGGTCCCAGGGTCACCATGCCAGGCAGGCAGTACTGCTGGGATAGCAGGCAGGATACCAGGGAGCAGGAGGTGGAAATCTGCTTCAAGGCAACCTGGGATAAACACTACAGCTAAAAATCCTCTGGGCCAATTGCTCTGCAACTACCACAGCTTCTGTATTTGTCCCAGATAGGAATTTTGTGATAAGAGTGCCAGCAGGTATGCAGAGCCCACAGAGAATTTAGGGATTGTATCTCATCCAGCAATGACTCATGCTGCCAGCATGGGTAAGTAATTTTCCCCCACCCCCTCTATAGTTCTTCTCTTGCTCCATCTGCATAAACTAACACGGCTGCAGAGCTGTAGAAACTTTATTAATAAAGGTCTTTTATGTGGGTTTAATCATCTCTCGGGATCTGCCAGACCACAAACTTGAAACTCTTTATGAATGTGACTCACTCCCAGAGCACACGCTCATTGGTCGACAAACTCTCCTGATTTCTCCCTGTAAAAGTCCTTTTCCTATTGGAAGAGAGGGCCTGAGGTGTTACCTATGCTGCAATTGAAGTTCAGTGACTCGCAGTAACCCCAGATACTAGTATCACATGATTTTATACTCCTTCATTCATCCCCGAGCAGCCTCACAATAGACACTGACCCCTCCAGCAGAAATTCCCCTTTGTGCAGACACACTTTCTACTCTTACAGCCACCAAGTTTTACGGGGTAAGACTATCTGCAAGACCGAAAAAAAAGGAGAAAAAAAAAATTCTTTTTCTCCTCAAACGTATTAAACATCCAGATTTGCCACAGTGTACTTAAAGAAAAGAATTTTGATGAAAAGCCTCAATGTGTTTTGAGTCAGTATCAGATCTCACTTAGGAGCTGGTGTTTGACCTGCAGAGAGATGCAGCACAGCCAGAGATGAATGAATTCTAGAAACATTTTTTGAGTCAAATGCAAGCTTTGCAAGTGATTCATAAAGAAGAAAGCTGATACACATGGATGCTGTACAGTTCAGCACTGGCAATTTAAGGTGAGCTGGGGTTCCTGCAATATTAAAACCCATTGAATTGCTGTGTGGAACAAAGATCTCCCAAGCTGCTGTTGCTTTGGGCTGCAAATGGATGGAGGATCCCAGGTCAGGCTCATGGGCTATGTGTTGCACACATAATCCATGGAGCCAATTAGAGGCTCGTGCACATCATCACATATCTCTGCGAGCGCAGGAAAACGGAAAGGAGAGATTTCCTGCTTACAAAGAGCCAGGGAACGTCCAGCTTGGCAGAGGTGTGAAATTCAAACCCTGAATGCAGGTGACAGGCTCAGCTGCTAAAGAGGAAACTATTCGGGGAAGGGGGGGGCACATAGAGACCAACAGATCTGACCACCGCCTTATCAGGTTCACCATTTACATGAGCCCAGAGGGGCATCTCCCTTGTACTTGTTTATCTGTACGTCTGCATTCTTAGCAGATACAGAGTATCTCCCATCCAGGGCTGCTCTTCAGGTAACCTCCCATGCTGCCTTTCCAGTGGATCAGAAACCAGCCCCAAAATCTGGATCTGCTCATTACATTAACACATTTACACCAGCTGAAGTGCCTTGTTAGAAAAATTCAGAGCAAAGCAGACAAGCAAGAAGGAAATGCATTCATAAACTGCTTCTCCAAGGCACTGGTTTCTGTGCAGAGCAGGACGTAATAAAAAGCTAACATCACCATGGCTTGTCCTCCCCAAACTGAGCACTGGCTCAGACATTAAAGAAAATATCTTGGATGTCTGTCTGGAGCACAGCCACTTGCTGACAGCCTACCATAACATTGTATACAGGGCTATCTTACCTTCCAATTACACATCCCCAGGGTGTTCCCTAAATAAGACTATGTTGATTATATTCAGGAACCCTCCTTTTTTTGACAGGCAGTTATTTCCCCTCTCCCAATTTATTCCAGACACACCAGAAGGCTGAATAAAGAAAAAAAAAAGGCATTAAACTCCAATGCCCATTTTAATTTCAAATTCAATTTAAATGTTAAATTTTAATTTTAAAACACAGGGGGTTTTTGCATCTTTCTCAAAAGCCTTCAGTATCCTGGTGTATCCTTGCTGATTACTCGAGTTAGCGACACATCTTTTCCCAGAGCAAACATCTCTGTCAAGTATTTTACTCCCTTTTCCACAAGAAAGATGGTTCTAGAGGTCAGAGATGAGCGGGGAGTCCCAAGGGTGAATGGATGGATGGATGGATGGATGGATGTTGGATGGATGGACAGACGGACAGATGGATGTCTCTTCTCCAGCCACTTTGGATGCGATAGCCCACTCGCAATGCCACAGAATTCCTATCACATAGGAAAGGTCACTGGCATCACCACTTTTTTCATTCTGTATTTGCACAACATATTTGGCTTCCCAGTGACCACGTCAGTGTTGGCAAACTCCAATCCAATGTTGACATCTTTTGCAAACGCCTGCTCCATTCAACAAATGGCACTAAAAACCACATTAAAATATTTGATGTGTCAGCAGAGCGAATAATACGCACATGGATATTTTATCACCTACTCATGGACTGGAGAAAAATCCTTAATTACCACAGAATAGCAGTCCTCATCTGTTAGAAGACTAAAAGAAGTGCAGCCATAAATAGAAACAAACATACTTATTTGGTCACCGTGACACCAAGGTCAGCCCTGTTCTCCCATCAAGATCTTTGTCATCCAACCTCAGAGAATTCAAACATGCCTGTAGATTGCTGTGATTGCAGCCATCTGTGTGTGGTCAGCAGTTGGGCAATGCTGGGAGACATCCCCATGCCATATCCATCACACATTTCAGAGCCTTAAACCCCAGCTAAAGTCCATGAGTTGCTGTCATCCAGTGACGAGTGGGAGATGCTGCAAGGCAGATCCTGAAACTCTCTAGCTGCTTTCTTAGGAGCTGATACCAGGAGCAAAGAGGTGCAAAGCCAACCTGACAGTGTGATCAGCCTCCAGCTGACTATACAAGCCTCAAAAAAAACCCAGCTCTAATCAGCGACTGCCAGCGCCAACATCTGGATTCGCTGAATCCAAGCCATGGCTTTGATTTCCTGCAATTCACCTGTGAGATAAAGTGTTCAATCACCTGCATCAGCTATAAGGTGGAAAAGTAGATCACTGTATGGTTTTTAGAAAACCTGCTGCGCACAAATATGTTGACTGCGGTCAGGCTTTCCAGCGCTCGAGGCTGTGAGCCCCACAGGGCCGTCCGTGGGGCGCTCCAAGGCAGCACGCAAGGCAGACTTTCCTAGAAGCCTGCCTCAGTGATTTCGTTGTCAGACCATTTGTTTTCAAGGGTCTTTGTAGAAGAGAGGGGTAATCATCACTGAAGCAGGAAAACACAGGCTGGATGAAATCCAGAGTGAGTGTGCAGCATTACGACACGGTTCCATAGCTGTTCTCCTGCTCCAGTGAACTGCAGGGAGATAGCCATGGAGTGAATGTGCTGCAGTACAGCCATTGGGTTTTGCTTTTTCTTCCTTTCTCCTTTNTTGGGAAATCTTCCAAGGTGGCTAGAAAGAGACATGGACATGCCAGAACATGATGCACGCTGGACACCGCTCCCTGCTGCAGCCTGCCAACGAGCTTCTCCAGCCAGCTGCTTTATGAGTTGACAAGTTTTTCCATACTCCAGGATCAAATTTAGAAGCAGTGATCAAGCTAGCAGCAAGTCACACAGATGGTTTCTTTGTCAGGAGAGCAGCAGGTTGAGATCTTCCAGCTCAGAGGACAGATCCTGTCTGGCCACGGGTCTCGCTGTTGACTCAGACCGGTCACCCATTTTGCTAAGAAAAACTTTAGCAAGCTTTGATGGGATTCAGGCTTGAAGAGTCAAACCCACCCCAGGTAAGAGATGCCAGATAGGTCCCTTTACCTCCTTTTTCATCACCTGCACTCTGTGATCCATACATTCTGAAGGTGAGGCTGATTCCCAACCTTGTTGGAGAGCCACCACCTGCTCCAAGAGACCTTGGTGACTGCCCTCGTGCACTATGTTTGTAATAAAGCTCAAGCAGGCCCATAAAACCTAGGGAAAAATTCAGCCTGAGTGCAGGTTCAGCCCTGGAAGAAGCAAGAGTTTCACTGGATTTAGCGTGGGGTGCTCAGATCTCAGCCTGGGCTTGCTGCCAGGCACAAAAGTCTTCCTGCAAACCTAGTCTGGAGACAGAGCTTGCTGTGGCAAATAGGTTGGGAATACCTCTGAAGAGGCTCCATGAATCCCCATGCGCTCTAGCAAGGGCCCTGTCAGGATCCTTGCACTAGACAACAATCGGGCAGCAGTGTTAAAGTTCAGGCCTGAACTCCACCTAAATCTCATCTCAGGCACTTGAGCTTTGTGGTGGGTCACACTAAGGAGTGGGAACAACTGCTTTGGCTCTCCCAGTGCCTGGACTGCTCTCTAGGGCTGACAAAGCAGCAAAATCTGCCTCCATCTCTAGCACCGAGCCATTTCCTCACCCCTAGTGAGCACCAAACCCGCATGCCTCAGTTTCCCTACCTCCTACAGGAGCCCAGCAGCACTTACCCAGCAGTGCTTTGAAGTCTGTCACAGTGAAACTCATGTCACCTGTACGACCTAAGTGCCACTGCAATGTAATTATAATTCCCTTATTAACTGTGGCTTTTCCTTCTCCGCTGAGAGCTTTCTCTGCTGGCTTGCAGGAGGTGGAGCGCAACAACAGGAGCCCTGCTGACACCACTGCTGCTTCAGGCCACGTCATTTGACTCACACCACCCTTCTCCACCATATTTCTTTCGGGAATGCACCACAAAGAGCGTGGGAAGCACGGATGGACCGAGCCATTGATCTGCAGCACTCAGACAAATCCCGCCGCGCTCGCTCCTGCTCCCTTGCTCTGCCCCTTTGTAGTCGTGACCTCTGCCTGGCGAGGCCAATCTTCTTGATGGCATTTCAGAGCTGACCAGGGCACTGAACAGAGAATTAGCCAGAACAGAGCGCTCTTTGTTAAAATACTTCTTTTAATATATGTAAATGGAGCAGGTTGCTGTTCCAACTCCTGCAGCCACCAGGTATGGACCTTCCTTGAGTGGCAGAAGCCAGAGCGTAACCAAGCCCACGTTTCTGTGTGAAACACAAGCTGCATTCCTCCTTCCTGGCCTTCCCTGCAGAGAAACATGACCACACGAGATAAAGCAATGAAACATGCGATATTTTCTGGGGAAAAGAATGCACTTTATCCTCTTTAAGAGGCCCGGAGTTTTCATGCCATCTCCTCTTGCTGTCAGATTACTGCCTCTCAGCTGGCTTAGATGTCTGAAACAGAGCACAAAACACAGTGAGAACTGGCAGTAACTTCCAAACCCCAACAGATCCTGTTGATTGCCCTTGTTTTTCTGATATTCTTTTGTCCTTTACCTTCAGTGTGGTGACACTTGCTGTCCTGGATGACAATGGATTGGAAACCTTCATTTTCACGGGACTTCATTATCTCATCATGCTTAGAGGCATGAAACTGATGTTTAGATATCTCCTGTTGTCTAAGATAGGAGGTAAAATATTCCTTCCAGACACTTAACTGCTACTATCAGGTTTATGCTGGAGCTTCCTGGACCCAGGAACAGAGAATTAAGGCCTTCATTCACACAACTGTCACTTGAAGCACAGGACTTGTCCTGTGTCTCAGTTCACTTAGTCAATAAACAGAAAAAATTAAGGTTTGACCAAGGGGATACAGAAATCTTCCACACATGCATGAAGGCAGCCCCAAGACAGACCCCAGGCTTTCCTGCCACGGTGTTTTAGTCACCAATAGCCTATTCCATGGCAGAATGCAATGGAGAGGAACCACCACAAGGAAAGGCAAGGTGGGATTTTGTTCTATGGGTCCCCACTTCACTGCACAACACTATATTTTTGCTTTTGGTAGCAAACACTAGGGCGACCAGGCAACAAAGAAAGCAAAGAGAAGAAAAAAAAGGAAGAGGAGGAGAGAGAGGGGGAGGAGGATCAGAGGTTAAAGGGCACCCAGAGCCTTGTACAAAGCACTTTGCTTTTGATCTTGTCCTTGATCATGAAGGTCCATCCCCCTTTTACAGTCACAGGTCATATTATGGCTTGTTTTCTTGACAGAAAGAAATACAACACCAGAAATTGGTAGATATCATCTCTCACGCACAAACCTGAATAAGGGTCACATTTCCGAAGAGGTCAGTGTCTATTATATCCTAAACTGAGAGTCCAAAAGATCTGCAGCTCTGCTTCCTGTGTGAACGTAGATGAGCAGTTTAGGATCCCACTCTCTCCACTATGCTCCATGTTGGCAAGTTTTAAAGCAAATTGGACAAAAAGAGTTCTCAAGGAATTAGCTTTACTACAAAGTTTCTAGAAGTTTACGTTAGGGAGAACAGAGAGAAAAAAATCCCCTGTAGCTGTATCCACTGAGAGTAAGAATCAATATATGGGTTCATGTCCTATTAAATACTGGAGAAACACACACACCAGAGACCCCTTTAAATACACTGACCATCACAGAGCTTTCAATCAGAGCTCATACTTCCTTAAACACCAAAGTCAATCAAAATCAAGACACAAACTCATAGTAAATCATAGTAAATCATAGCTGCAATGCTCACAGGAATGTGGAGTTTTTTCCTTTCTTTTGGACAGCATACAAGAAACAAAAAGATAGTTTCCAAACCATACAAATTTGAAGTGAGCAGCTGTTCACCAGGGAAGGACCCAGAGCTAATTACCAAGCTCGTCTAGCAACCTCCGCATTAGGCTCACAGGATGATTCAGGTTGGAATGGGCCTCGGGGGAAGTCTGCAGCCCAAACCCCTGCTCAGAGCAAGGTCAGCTATGAAGTCACACCAGGTTGCTCGGGGCTTGATCCAGCTGAGTCACAGAAGTCTCAAAGGACAGAGACTACAACCTCCCCAGGCAGAGCTTCTCCCGCAGATCCCTGAGTTGTGATACTCATGGTCAAGAAGGTCTCAGCTGATGCCGAGGGAATCACAGAAATATCACAGCCAGAGAGCACGGACTCATCTGTCTCTCGGGGTTCCTCATCTTATCAACACTTATTAACACCAGAAGGACCAATAGCTTCGGCAAAGCCCAGAATAAAGCAGACATTAATTAAAAACATCTCTGCAAAGTGAAGTTCTCCGGGGAAAGCGCAGAGCACAGGCCCCTTCCCTGCAGCTGCATTAAGAAAAACCCACGCATTGCCCACGGTGATCTCAACCCCTAAATTTAAGCTAGGAAATCAGCTGTCATTGAGAAAGCAACCTGGGTATTTTCAGCCGCCGAAGAGGAGGATTCCTGGCATAGCCTGGAGCTGCTCCGTCACAATAACAGCGCTCCAGTGATCCGTGTTGCCTTATGTGGGAATTTGCCAACGACTGGCCCCGGGGAGGAGGAATGCACGAGCAGGTTCAGCTGGTGTGAGGTGTGATGGGTGCAAGCCGTAGCCCACGCCAAGGCTTACTTCACATCTCCTGCCTTCCCAGGACACCATCAAGCCCCGAAAGGTCTCTGGCAAAACCAAGCATAGTGGTCTAAAGCATAGTCTCTGAAGAGTGGTTACTACATCCAGGCAGACTTGGTCCCTTACTGCTGCTGGGAAACAGCTGGATTAGTCCATAAATGCAGTTAGATGAGATTACAGCCCAACATGGATGGGGCTTGGTCTCAGTAAGCCACAAGGTTCTCCCAGTTCAGGTATATTTACATAATATCTCCTAACTGACATAGATGTTTACATACTTATTCCCTACTTTCCTGCATGAATAGAGCCCGTTTCCAACAACTGGATGCACACTTTATACAGTGGGATAGAGAAAGCAGGAATAGAACAGTTTAGATCCTGATCCAAAATGGAAAAAGCTGTAACCACACTGTTATTGCAGCCTTGGGTTTGGCTGTCTCAAAGCAGTTTCTGAAACTAATAGTGAGGTTCAGCTCTGCCCAACACTGGAGGAAGGCCAGGTGTTAAAATTTTGATAGGATTAGTAAAAGAAGGTGGCTTGGTACAAGCAGCAGTTTCTTACTGCAAAGATACAGCCATAACATGCAACCATGCAGGTGAGAAGGAATCAGTGCTAATTTTCACTCCTGTTTTATTCATGAACTCCTTTCACTCCATGGTTCATGCCTTGCCAGAGGCAGCAATGAAGACCCATCCATGGGATTATTCTTGTTAATAAGTGAAGAGGAAGGAGCCCAGAATGACTTTCGGTTTCCAGACCAAGTTTCAGGGATTGTAGTTCAAAATAACTACCTATTTATCTGTGATTTGAATGTGTTACAGTTAGGAACTCTTGCTTAGGCTCAGCTTTTATTGTCACTGTTAGAGCACTGGCTCATCTCGGTGAGACCAGAGTAGGGTAACAAGCACAACACTACTACAGTTCTTTATATCATTTCCCCCTAACTGCAACTCTCTAATCCCTTCCTTCACACAAAAACATGGCTCTGGTGACAGCTACCTTAGCACAGGGCATCTGAATCACCTCATTTTGTACTTGCTCAAGACTTGTCTTCATACCAGAGTTATGAAAGTGCCTGTGATAGACTTGCTGATTCAGGTGTTTTTCTCATGTACCACACCTCAGAGATACATAAATGAAAGTTTACCCATCCCATTTTCACACTCAGCATCTCCCAGACCCTCTCTCCCTCATTCACTGGGCTGGTGGGGATTTCTCCTCTGTGGAATAAGATTTGTGATGCTCCTGGGAAGGTGGCTCAAAACCAAAATCATAGAATCACTGAATCATTGAATAATTTGGGATAGAAGGGACCTCAAAGCTCATCTCATTACACCCTCTGCAATGGGCAGGGACACCTTCCACTAGACCAAGTGGCTCCAAGCCACATCCAACCTGGACTTGGGCACTTCCAGGGATCCAGGGGCAGCCACAGCTTCTCTGGGCAACCTGTGCCAAGGCTTCACCACTCTCACAGCCAACAATTCCTTCCCAATATTCCATCTAACCCTGTCCTCTGGCAGAGTGAAGCCATTCCCCCTTGTTCTATCCTTCCATCCCTTGTCCCCAGTCCCTCTCCAGCTCTCCTGGAGCCCCTTTAGGCACTGGAAGGGGCTCTAAGATCTCTCTGGAGCCTTCTCTTCTCCAGGCTGAAAACCCCCAGCTCTCCCAGCCTTCAAAATGCAAACTCTGCTTCCTCTTTATCCTTCATTGTCTCATCTCCAAGAGCTCACACTCAAGAATGCCACAAGCCCAGTCTTGGTTTCTTGGCTCCTCAGTCCAACTCAACCGTCCCTGGGTGTCGGTAACCAGAGCTCAGTTTTCCTCTATCTTCCCTCCCAGTTTAAAATTTAATTTCTCAGTGATGTCTCAGACTTCATCACTCTCCCCCCAAAGAACCACTCAAAGCCACGCCAGTCCACACCCCCTGGTAGTGGAGACACCAGGGGAAGCCAAACCACAGGGACAAGAACTGGAAGGCAGCGATGCCAAGAAACTTGGAGATTTCCTGTTGCAGCACCTATGGAAAAGGAACAACTTATTTTTTCCTCCTTGTGTTCCCATTTATTCAAGCTGAACGCTCCCTAGTGTTTCCTGTCTCGGCAGAAACTGCATTTGCTGTATCCAAAACCCTCTTTAAGAAAAGACACAAGACAGTCACATCCCATCAGGGCAGTTGTCCCTGAATGTTTTCTGGGATCAAGGCATCAAATAGCTTGTAGTTGTACTATTTTCATCATGAGTAATACTCCCCATCCTCCAAGAAATTATCTCAAGGACAGTATTTTTGAAATAGCTAAAAAAATTATTTAGATTACTTCAGAGTTTCTTGAACCACTTATTCTGCTACCAACAGAAATAATGGGATTCCAGAAACTTTTTAGAAACCCTTGCCTTGAGTAAATGAATCCCAGTACACTCCAGAAGTCACATCTACCAGTTATCAGAACCCACACACCTTTGTAAGCACTTGTATATTATTTAAAAAACACCCAAACCTCCCAGTATTAAATGTAGCTACTAAGTGCTTTTAAAAAATACCTTTTTACTTATTTAAGAACTTAAAAACGTTTTTGGGGAAGGTGTAATCCATTCTGGAAAGCTTGGTCCACATTTCTGAACCTGCTGTTGAAGTTTACTGTAGTTGTGCAAAAGGATCTGTCATTTCCCTGAAGGGATGCAGAATGTATTTCCCTACTAAAAAAGCTGTGAATGCAGCTTTGTGTCTATACTTAAAACATACTAAATGCCTCATTTTTAAAGATTATAGAGCTGAATAATTTTTGCAACCTCTTTCTATCACATCCTAATTATTCTTTCTTCCCATAAGGGAAATTATTCTTCTTCCCATGTTTTTATTTTCTCTTGATTTCTTGAAACAAGGAGACTTCATACATCATTTGGCAGCTCTGTGCAAGCAGTTTGTACTTGAATTTCCAGAAACACAGCGTGTTATTTACATTGCCAGTTGCAAAACATTTTACTGTGTAAAAGCTCCCTTAGATTTCACCAATCTTTGCCTTTTTTTTTTTTTTTGAATAAACAGACCCTGAAGGCAAGAAGAACACTGCATGAAAGGAAAATAGTTGGGCTCCTCTTAGAACTGAAGGTTAAATACAAATTCCACACTCACTGCTGGTTTAGGTTGATAAATTTGCTGGGATTTCAAGATGCAGCCCCAAAATTTCATCTTCCAAGGGACAGTGTTGATGCACGAGGTTATGTCTGTCTTTTCATGTGG
>VZRE01002356.1:7638-19298 GCA_013396775.1 Cephalopterus ornatus
CAGCACCCCCATCACACAGCCCCCTGCACCCTCCAGCATGCTGCAACGAGGCAAATCTGCCTTAACCCACTTAAGCTCCCACACCCAGAGCCAGAAGTGCCTCCCTTGTTCACGCTGACTGGTTTGTGACACTTGCCCTGATGGCTTGTCAGCTGTGCCTACCACAGAACAGTCAAATAGAGGGCTTGACCAGGTGAAGCAGTTCATAGCAACAGCCACTTTTCAGAGCATATTTCTAGGGTAAGTTATTTTATCCCCACCATGTAGGCGATGTCCACAAAGGCCACCTACATGCCAGATGCTGCATTCCAACCCAGGTAGCAGGAGACCTTTGCTTTTCTTTCTGGCTTCTCACACTTGTCCCACTCCCTCCCTGCAGTGTACTGCTACTACAGACTGCACGAGAAGTTTGTGAAGGAGCAGCTGGGCTGCCAGCAGATCTGTAAAGATGCCTGCAGGTGAGTCTTGGCCACAACCAGAGGTAAAGCACTGAGTGTGTGTGGGAGTTGAAGCTCACAAGTGACATCCTGCCTCTCTCTGCAGCTTCAAGGAGTGGGCGCTCACCACCAGCATTGCCCAGTGGCCATCCACCGTGTCAGAGGTCAGTCCCCAGTTGTGGTCCCTTGGGACAGCAGCCTGGCACAAAGCATTGAGTAACCCCAGAGGTTCAGCACAGAAGCAGAAGGCCCTGGGGTAGTCCTTAGCACTCAAGGATACTGCTCCCAGAGGCCAGTCTGTATTGTGCAGGTCAGGGCTTCCCCTCAAGGAATTCACCATTAAACTGAAATTTGGCTTGTGGTCTGGGAGATTTCCTTCAGGACAGCTGACCTGTCACACACTCAGATCTGGCACCCACACTGGCTCGAGGAGGCATAAAGCACAACTCCCTTCTCAGGAGATCTCTGCACGAGCACGCACAGCTACAGCAACATTTTCTATCTGTTCTCCAGGACTGGATGCTTCGAGTTCTCTCCTGGGACAAAGGGCAAAAACTCAACAAGAAACTGAACAAGTAAGTCCCCCTGTGAGCTCTTGCCTTGCACCTCCAGCTCCGATACAATCTTGGCAGCCCTAATGATGGCAATTGGGGAAAAAGCTCCCTTGGAGCAGCCCAGCCCTACTGGTCCAACTGGTTATTTGCATAGTTCTTCAGTATGTTTCATGTTATTGTTTTACTAAACCCTCTGCCTGCCTCCTGCTTCCCTCAGGACGGACCTCGCCAACCTCATGGTGTTTTACAAGGACCTGAATGAGAGATTCATTTCGGAGAATCCTGCCAACACCGTAAGTGAGCACAGCTGATCCCTGCTCAGCCTCGGGGAGACACAGCACTTCCTCCCACACAGGGGAGCAATCCCACCCAGGCAGGGGCAGGAAGCTATCTTGGAGATGCACCTTGGGGCTGGTCCTGCCTTTTGAAGCCCTTATCTGGGGCTGTGTCTCTGCCTGTCTGGCCCTGAGTGCTGTGCTGGGGCAGCCCATGGGCTGCCTGCAGTAAGCGCAGTTCTGAGCTCCTCCTGAAGCAGAGTCAGAGAATGACACAGGCAGTAGAGTTGGGCTGACTGCATTTGGGAACACTCAGCACACCTCATCTCGGTGCAGTGTAACAGCACCACGAACACGTGCCCACCACAGCCCATAACATCGTGCTCTCTGCTCTTCCAGCTCGTCATTCTCCTGTCCAACTTTGGCGGCCAGCTGGGCCTCTGGATGAGCTGCTCGGTCGTCTGCGTCATCGAGATCGTCGAGGTCTTCTTCATCGACTCACTCTCCATCGTCATGCGGCGCCAGTGGCAGAAGGCAAAGAAGTGGTGGAACGACCGCAAACAGGCCGGGCCGGGGAAGCCTCTGCAGGCTGGCGACGTGGAGAGGCAGGGCCACGACAACCCCGTGTGCATCGACGAGGACCTGCCCACCTTCAACACCGCCCTGCGCCTGCCACTGCCCCAGGACAGCCCCCTGCCCAGGACTCCCCCCCCCAACTACAGCACTTTGCAGCTTGAGACGGCCTTCACAGAGCAGCTGCCCGACACACTGGAGCTTGGCCGGCACTGACGCTGGTCACCCACCCACCCAGGTGCCCGAGGAGGTGGGTGCTGGACCAAGGGTGAAAGGCACGGATCCAAACAAGCACTGAAAGGCTGTTGGATCAGACCCTTAATTCAGGGATTGAACTGACAGTCAAAGCTGCCCTGAGCAAAGCTCAGACACATAAGCCAAGGGCTCAGAGACATTAGGAGTGTCAGGCAACATCAGTTCTCAAGTTAATGATGGCAGAAGATGGCTGGAGCAGGATGTGGTGCTGAGCTGGGATGTCTCACCAAGCAGAGGTACACATTAGCCACCAGCTGCACACACCCCATTGCCTGTGAGCAAGAATTGCTCCATAGCAGATTGATACCACATTGAGGATTAACACTAATTACTCTCTGCTGTGTGGCTGGACTTGTAGGAAAAAACCCAGGCTGTCAGGAATGCAGCATGGCATTTGTAGGAAGGGGCATGACAGAGGCTTGGGAAGAACACAAAACAGATAAAAGGAGAGCTCTCACTTGAATTTCCATTAGAAACCTGTTTCCAATGATAGCCTGAGGAGCTCTTTATTCTGAGCCGAAGAGCCAGGAGAGCCAGAGATGGGGTTGTAGAACAAGTTATTTCACAGCTGGGATAGGAGAGCCTGAGTCATCCCCAAAGCATCATCTGAAAGGGTGCAAAATCCAATTCAGAGCACAGTAATGAAGTGCATCCTCTGCAAGCTTGTTCCATTCCACATCACTCAGCCAGCCCTTAAACATAACTTCCAGAGAGCTCATTAAGAGACTTCCCAGAAGCCTCACAGGGAGCTGGCTGCTCTTTTCCTGCTCAACCCCAGGCAAGGACTTCCTCCTGCAGCCACCCAGTTCCCCACCTGCTTGCCCTGAAGCTGGCAGTGCCTGGGAGATGACCAAGCTGGGCAGGGCTGCAGTGGCAGCCGGTGGATGCCTCACCCCACCTGTGCCTTGTCCACCTTGCCCACACCTGTGCAGATCCACAGAGCAGCATCAGCACCCATGTTTCACCCCGTGTGCTCCCAAGCCCTGCTCTGCCCCACGGCACAGACAGGCCAGGGCTCACGCAGGGACCTCAGGCCCCCGGCCACAGGGCAGTGTCCTTCCCTGGCTCCCAGTCCTGCATTCGGCTCCTTCTGCCACAGCCAACCCTCCCCTGCCCACAACACACTGTGGAGGATGAGCATAACCCACTGCACAGTGGCTGCTGGGGGTCTGCAGAGCCAGAGTGATTCAGAGTGCATGAGAGGGTATGAGTGTCTCCTTTCCTTTCTCTATGAGCTTATTTTATATAGGACAGTGAGAATCCAGGAAGGTTCTTTAATGTGCAATAAAACCTATTTTAACTGAATTATTTAAATAGATGATAAACTGAAAAAATAAAGATATATTTTTTTGTAACTGCTGTGTCTTCTTGGTTTTAAATCAGCACTCTACAAGTTACCTCCACACAGGCATCCCAAGAGCCAATAGGACTTGCCTGTGCCTGCCCCAGAGCTGTGGGTTCTCAGCAGTGCTGAGCCCACTGGCCAAGTGCCCCCAGCCCTTTGACAGAAATGGGATTGGGGGATGCTGCAGCACTGGCTTGGGAGGAGGCACGGGGGACTGGGGGTGCAAGCAGAAGGACAGCAAAAATGCTTTTCAGAAAATAGCATTAACAGCAAGGGACCAAAAAGCCTGGAACCTCAGGTGTCCCCAGACAGCTCTACTGAAGGAGTCCCTTGAAGACCAGAGGAGAAGAGACAACCAGGTGTGCTGTGCCTCAGGCCCTCCTCCAGGACTCAGTCACATGCCCGGGATGAACTGTGGTGTGTCCCCATCACCTCTAACAGCATCAAATACCAACACATCACACCAGCCTTGCCCCATGGGCAACAGTGGCAGAACAGACCTAGAGGAGAATAAAGCAGCCCAAGGGGCCCCACACTCCAGTGCCACCCTCCTTTGGAGTTACAGGCATGAGCTGAACCCACTACGGTAGTGGTGGGAATAACAGCAAAGTCCAGAGCTAAGGAGCATCTGACCACACACGCCTTCCTTACCAGCTCGGTGGTGCTGACACAGGAGCTGCTTTGGCTCAGTTACACCTGCCAGAGGAGCTGCCTCTTGATGCAGATGGGTCAGCTGTGACCCAAACTCACAGAGGACAGCCTGCAAGGAACATACTGGGCCGGGGAGGCGTGGGTGTCACCTCCCTGGAAAAGCCAGCAAACACGACAAAGCAGGACATACCACAGTGCCTCTGTTCTGCACCCCTACCTGTGCATGCAGCAGCACACAAGACCCCAGCTCTCTGCAGGGTTTGCCCACTGCTGCTCCAGGCAATGCTGAGGAAAAGCTGCCAGAGCTCAGCTTGCTGCTGATACAGCCCCTTCCCCTCTGCTGAGCCACTCACTAGACTCCCTCTTCCTCTCAGGCTGCTCAAGTACTCTGCCCACTCTCAGCAGCTCTCCAGCCCCTGGACCTGGGTTTAATCAGCGGGTGCTAATCATGCGATCAGCCCCCTGAAAGGAGGGAACCCCCCACAGCTGCTGCCCACAGCATCACCCTGCACCTGGCTCCATGGCCGGGGGAGGCACCCACAGCCACCACAGATCAGGATGTGAGAGTTTTGTGTTTTCAAAGCCTCCCCAGAACAAAACAAAAGCCTCGGGAAATAAACAGTGGTGCCAACCCCGGACAAAAGCAGGAGTAGGGACTACTCGGACTTTATACTGAGAACTGCAGTTCCAATAAGGAAAATACCCTTTGTTGGAGAACAAGGCTGCTGACCTCCAGTGCTCCCAGCAGTGGCAATGTCAGGACTCTCCCGCTGATAACTCAGGACATCTGTCCTGCCAATCACTTTTTGGGATGATTATATTTTTTGGAAAAACACAGGTGTTCTGCAGGTGCTGTTTTCAGTTACTCTCGGAGCAGGTGTAGCACCTTTTCTCTGTGTATGAATAATCCTCAGGAGCAGAGCGCCGTGGAAATACAGAAATAGGTTACTTGATTGTGAGTTAAACACTGAACTGTGCTGTACTCCTGAGTCACCTCAAACACAGAAAACCATCTGCGACAGTCTGACAGTCAGGACTGGCACATGCTGAACATCATAAACCCAAAGTGTTTGAGAAACTCAGCTTGGAGTTTATAGGAACAACAGGCTGTAAAATCTGTAGTTCAGCCACATCCCCTCCTCCACCACTGTGGCTCTGGGGTCAGGCAGGAAGCTGGGTCTCCTGCCATGGGAACTGTAATCCCAGAAGACTCATGGCAAGTGGTGGGAGCCTGGTCAGCCCCTGTCAGGGCTCAAGCACAGGCAGCCCTCTCCTCGCCAGCAGTCCCCTGCTCATGACAGCTGCCACTCGCCTCCTGGCCCTGGGATACACCTGTGGCCACAGTGCCCGGGCTCTCGGGCACGGATGGCCCCAGCCCCACAGATCCACGGCTTTGGCTGTGCGGCACCGCCGGGGAGCTGCTGCGGTACCCAAAAACACGGTGAAGGTGTGGGCAGCATTGCAGGCACAGCACTGCCTCGGCAAAGGATGAGCTGGGGAGAAGTGTCGAAACAAACCTGCAGCAACAGGTGCTGGTGACTCAGGGGAAGGGCCGCTGGCACGCTGGGACCAGCCCTTCCAGGAGAGGAGGCACAGCAGAACTTCTCACTCCTCCACAGGTCCCGCTGCAGCTGCTGCCAGATGGGGGAAAGTCGGAGGTGATGGAGGAGCTGTGCCAGGAAAACAGCTGAGGAGGAGAAAAATCTAGCTGCACAGAGATTTTCTGGACAGCAGGAATCCATTAGTGTGGGGGTGTCAGCCTGGAGAGGTGACCCCAGCCTCCCTCAGAGCAGAGGGAAAGGGTGGCTGCCCAAAGCCACTCCCAGCAGATGCAGCCAGGAAGCACTGACAGGGTTAAAACTGTCCAGGCCCCTTCCAAAGTGGTGACATCTGGGTGATATCCAGTGGTCCACAAACAGGTTTGGGAGTTAAATGCCTCATTAATGTAAATGGAGCTGGGCTGGGGAAAGGCATCTCCAGCACATGCCTATGGAAAATACTTGCAGGCTCTGAGCCTCTTCTTGTGTTCTAGCCCAGCTCTGGGGAGGCCAAATACAGCTGGAGACTGTAGATGGTTTAGTTTTACCCTTTACCTTCAGGGCAGGCAGAGCCAGTGCCAGAACTGCCAGTGGCTGGAGCTGGGCAGCCCTGGAGCAGTTCCTCACACCAGACACCTGATTTGAGCCATTCCCACCAGCCTGGCCTGTGCTCGGTGCTTTGGAAGAATTTTCCAGCAGCCAGAGCATCCCAAGCCGGGGCTGAGCTGTGGCAGTGGAGCTGTGGCAGCACCAGAGCGGTTCCAGGCAGCGTGAGTCAGAGTTTGACCTGTGGATGCAGCAGCTCCCTGCACAGTGACATGCCATGGCAGGGCCCCAGCACTAATCCTGATGCCGACATCTCCCTGTGAACAGGACAGACCGGGGTATTTGGAGTCCTCACTAGTTGCCCACGCCTCTGCCAGCACATGCTGTAACACCATCGCAGGGCTGGACTGGCAGTGTGGGGCATGGCAACAAACCCTGGAATGAGACTGAGTGTGACCAGTGCCCAAGGTAGGGAAGGGGAGCCAGCCTGGGCATTTCCAGCCAAGAAACTGGACTGCCCTTCTGTGCTTCTCCAGCTGTGGGCCGTGCTGGTCCCGGCTCTCCCTGCTGCTCACAGCCTCTCCTGGTGCCCCACGCCGTGCCAGGGGCTCAGTGCCATGCTGCTCCCATGGGCAGCACTAGCAACAGCCCTCGGTTCTGCCACACACCCACGGGCACCCAGCACTGCCCATGTGTGATTGCCCGCCTGGCCCCGCCAGCCCCACTGGCCCCACATCTCCTCGTGCTGACCTCAGTGAGGCAGGGGCTGCCCGGGGGTGGGCTGCACGAGGTGCTAGTGCTAGGCACAGGGTGCATCCGGGAGCAACAGCACCATTATCCATCACACCATTCCTGAGCAGCTTCGCTTCTGGAACTGACATGTTCTGGCAGCAAGGGCACCCCGAGCCCATGGGGATTTATGAAATCTCTTTCTCCATCTGTCCCCCTTCTTCACAAAAAGCAAAGGCTCTTATCTCACATCCCACTTGGCCATTCATTCGTCCCCAGAGCAGTGTGGTCCCAGGATGCCCTGGCGCTGGGGAGCTGGAGGTGGCGGTGGGAGCAGTGGAAGTGGTGGTGGCAGAGGGCAGGGGCTCTGCCAGCCCTCCCTGTGCCTGTCCCTGTGCCTGTGCCTGTCCCTGTCCCTGTGCTCGTGCCCATCCCTGTCTCTGCGGCGCAGGGCGGAATGCCGCACAGCGGGTTCCTGCAGCAGCTGACTACACTGCACTGAGTTCTCCCCTTCAACCTCGGCACAGGCAGCCGCAGGCTCAGAGTGCTGACCCGCTTCCCGGCCCAGCTGTAACACAGCCCAAGGTGTAAACAGGGAAACACCTGGCCCTGGGGCCGTGGACAGTGTGTTCCTGCCTCTCTGTCCTCTGGTATCCTCACCTGGGCCCTGGCACTTTCCTGTAACACTCCTGCACCACCTTGTCCCTCCCAGTCTTACATTTCTGCCTCAGTTTCCCTTCCAGACAGAGCTGGCTGGTAGCTGTATCCCCTTTGGGTCTGAGCCCCCTGCACTACTGGGTGTGCTGCCAGCCCTGCTCAGCTCTCCGCGTGATCCCCTTGGATCATGGTGGCACTGTGACTCTGGGAGCCTTGCCATTGGCAACATTCCTGAAGCAGCAAGATATGAAGAACAGGAGGGCACACTCTGTGGGGCCAAGTGACACAAATCAGTGCCTCCCCAACTCTCCTGCCTACTGCCCACCAGAGAGGAAAGGCCCAGGCACGGGAGCCAGCCTGGCCCCATCCAGCACCAGGTATGGGGTACAGGATACAGGGTCACCTCGGCCTCCTTCCACTCACGTACTTTGTCCAGATGTGTTTCTAGGCATTAAAACCACGTTCCCTAGATTTGTTCACCTGTAATTCCAAGTGTGCCACAGTCCCAGCGGGATGTGATCACCTGGAGCGTGGCCGAGGCAGAAGCCGGCCAGAGTCAGGGTGAATCACCCTGTTGTCACAACACCTCTCACTCTGGTACCTTCCTCCTGGGTTTTAAGACCTTCTCACCCGAGTTTATATAATGAATCCTGAACGGTACAAACTGTTCCCCTGGGTACACACGGGTAATCATCCCCACTCCAGTCTTGTCATAAAATGTCATTGGTCACAAAATAGTTGACATTTCCCCCAGAACATGGGAGAGGACAATAAAGCACTGGCCCAGGGCATCTTTACAGTTCTGCGTCCCGCTGGCGCCACACTGGCACTTCCTGGCCTGCGCTGGGGCATCCTGGGTCACCCTGAAGGAGCTGCACCCCATCTGCAGCTGCCACATTCCAGGATGCTGGAGTCATGGCAGGCAGGGTATTTTTTCCAGTGAACTTCTATGGTGGAAATGACAAATGAATGCAACTAATTCTCTGTCATGGCAATTAGTTACAGAGCAGGTTTGTGGAAACCCCATGGGTGACAAATTGTCTCAGTGCCGCATCAAAAGCCTGCCCTGTGTCACCCGAGGTGAGCTAGGACTCAGTGCTCAATGTCACCACACTGGGGCTGAAGGAGCTGGGCCCCAGTGGGGTTTGCCCCATCCTTCCCACCCTGGAGGCACAGCTTGACTGCCAGAGTCCACAGCGTGACAGCACCACAGGCTAGTGCCCAACCCTGGCACAGGACGAGCCCCTCACCGTGGCCACTGGCTCACCGAGCTGTGCCAGGTGAGCGGGAGCTGGGCCCCATCCTTCCCTTCTTCTGCTGCTTGTAAAACAAAACCAGTCTGGGTTTTACTGCTTGATCTTTGTAACGCAAACACAGGTCAGTTTACAGGTTTTACGCAGCGGTTCCCAGCGCAGGGTGGCTGCGAGATGCTCACTGTCATTTCACCAGAATTTTACTGGTCGCAACTAAGTGGCTCAATCTTTTTTAGTGACTTCTCAGGAAGTGCACTCGGCAATCACTGTGCTGTGTGAGCCCAGCTGAGTGCGTGGGGCCGTGTGACGCCCGGCTCCTTCAGCTTCCCCGGCAGGGACTGATGGTGAGCGATGGGCACCACTAGGCACTGATGGGCTCTGACGGGCACTGATGGGGACTGATGGGCACTGTTGGGGCCTGGCACACTGCTCCCCATGCCTTCTGGCAGGAGGGCTGCCTGGACCCCCTGGAGCTGTCAGACAGGAAGCCAGAGTGCAGATGTGACTAATATTTACCATGTCCATCTCACAGCTCCTGCTCAGTGACAATCTAATTGGCAGGTGTGGGCACACTGGTACTGTGACCATGAGCCGTGTGCAGGGCTCCTTGGCTGAGAGGGGTGCCACCCGGGACAGGCTGCCTGCAGAGCTCAGGGGCAGCAAAGCCCTGGTGCCACTTCTGCTCCTGGGGACTGAAGAGCCTTTCCAAATCCTCATGGAATCCATGTGCACTGAGGAGTGACCTCAGCTCTGGCCACTGGGCTGGGACCCCCTCTGGGGCCTCAGCCCCCACCACAGTGGGGGCATAATGTGGCCAAAAGCAACACAAGTTTACAAAAAACCGATGTGAATGAGTCCTCCATTTTTCTCATGCGCCTGAACTCATTCCCACCCTCTGGGCTGGAATTTGGAGTGATTTCCTCCATGAAGAGCTGCCCTTGGACTCCGCTCTTCTTCATCAGTACATCCAGACCTAATAGCATCCCAGAAAAATTCCTCCTGCCTTTGTACCCACTGCAGTCACCATGAAAATATTTTCCTTCCATCAGACAAATATAGGAGCAGTTGGTGTTTTTGATCAGGCAGATAGAACCACTTTCAGGGCTGATTTTCCCCCTGGATCTGGTGTCCCAGCTGTATTTAGCTGCTGTCACCAGTGCATCACACCAGCACAATACCCTGCTGGGAACACAATGCCTGGAGTGCAGGGGAGCCTTCCACGGGTTTCAGCTGTATTTTCAGCACTGGGTTTTTGCTTATGAAATAAACTTTCTCATAAACAAGTGAGAGACAATGGAAAGTTAAGCCAAACTCAAGGTCACTTGGCTTTGCTGGCTCTGGAGCTGATGTTCCAAACACCAGAGCAAATGCCACCCACACTATTTCCAGTGCTGGAGCAGCCAGAGCTGGTAACAGACATTGTTCTTTGGGAAATCAGTAGCGATAGGAGGGCAATTACTGTGACAGGACAGAGGAACCAGGTAAGTCCTGGTCCATCAAACCTGTTTGTTCCAGCTTCCCTTGTTGGAGATACCACTTGAACACAATCCCACATTCCCCTTCTGACATAATGATACAAGGTACACTTGTGGCAATTAAAAATAAAAATCCCCTTTGTTCCCAAATAACAGAACACGGGGACATTTGGGAAAGTCTGACCAAGTCCTGACTGAATAAGAACCTGCCATTATCTTTTCTACCAAGAGGAAATCGCTCCCATGTACAATGCTCTGCTCTCAGTGGTGATTTATGGTTCTGAGGAGGTTTGTACATGTTCACTGTTCTGTGTTCTGTGTGTTCACTGTTCTATCTCTCAAGATGCTCAAGGTTTTACCTCCAAATGTGTTTGTACAGTAGTGCTGGGCTGAGGCCCATGGCACAAAGTGGGCTGGCCCTGGGGTAGGAAAATACAGAAAATAAATGGGGGGAGTATGTCTCTCCAACCCCCCGGAGGGATGAATTAACTCAGCTGCTTGGGCAAGGAACAACAGGAATCCTGGATCAAACCCCCACCCACCCCCAAACAGCTCCGTCCACCAGGATGCCAGGAGCATACTCTACCTCACTGGAAGACACCATCCTTGCCCTCCCTCCCCTCCCATCTACCTCCAGTGCCTGAAGGGGCTCTGAGGGCTGGAGAGGACTTTGGACAAGGCCCTGAAGCAACAGGACAAGAAGGAATGGCTTCACACTGACAGAGGGCAAGGTAGATAGTATATTGGGAAGAAATTCCCCCCTGTGAGGGTGGGGAGGCCCTGGCACAGGGTGCCCAGAGAAGCTGTGGCTGCCCCATCCCTGGAAGTGTCCAAGGCCAGGTTGGACGGGGCTTGGAGCAACCTGGGCTAGTGGGAGGGGTCCCTATCCATGGCAGGGGTGGAACAAGGTGACCTTAAAAATCCCTTCCAACCCAAATCATTCTGTGATTTTGTGAGGTTTGTGCCACTGAACCCATGCTGCCTGTGTCTGGTGGTCTTGGCATGACGGGAGTAAGAGCAGCAGAATCAGCAGCCATTCCTTGGGATGTGTTACGAGACAATCAAAGCAAGATTTCAAGGAGCCAGGACTAACTTGGGAGCGACTCCAGCCGGCGGGAGGGCGGGTTTAGCCGCCCCGTCGGGGCGGGCCGGGGCGGGACAGGGGAGGTGGCGTGGCCGGTCCCGGTCTCAGCGGGGAGCTCTGCCGGAGCCGCACGGGCGGCAGGTACGGGGGGACCGGGGAGAGACTGTGGGGGGGCCAGGAGAGGGGGTGCGGGGTCGGTGCTGGCCGGTCCCTTCGGCCCCGCGTCACCACCGAGGGATGCCCGCGGGCATCTCTCGGCGGCTGCGGGCATCCCTCGGCGGCGTCTCG
>VZRE01002356.1:19310-50219 GCA_013396775.1 Cephalopterus ornatus
GGCGGCGTCTCGAGGCCGAAGGGACCGGCTCGACGGGGCTGGTCATGGTGTCTTTTACACTGATACAGACTTGAAGTCACCCGATCTCTGCCTGGTTTTGCAGCAGTGGCGCAGGTTTTCGTGCCGGGCAGGTATTTGGGATGTAGCCGGCGTGCAGCCAGGGGCGGTCATTCACATTTAACCTGTATTTACACAGGGGGTTTCCTTAATCTCCTTGATAAAAGGGGATGGCAACAAACCACAGCTTTCTGGAATAGTTCAGGGTTTGGTTTGGTGTTGGAAATGTGCCATCTCCCCCAGGATGGTGTCTACCAGTGAGGTAGAGTATGCTCCTGGCATCCTGGTGGACGGAGCTGTTTGGGGGTGGGTGGGGGTTTGATCCAGGATTCCTGTTGTTCTGTGCCCAAACAGTAGAGTTAATTCTCAGCAACATGACCCTCCTGGCATGTGAGAAGCACAGTTTTTCATCGTCCTAGAAGAGGGACATCACGGGAACAATAGAATCATGGAATGATTTGGGTTGGAAGGGATTTTAAGGGTCACCTTGTTCCACCCCTGCCACGGGCAGGGACACCTCCCACTAGCCCAGGTTGCTCCAAGCTGGGGCCTTGAACACTTCCAGGGATGGGGCAGCCACAGCTTCTCTGGGCTACCTGTGCCAGGGCCTCCTCCCCCTCACAGGGTAAGATTCCTTCCCAATATCCCATCTAACCCTGCTCTCTGTCAGTGTGAAGCCATTCCTTCTTGTCCTGTTGCTTCAGGGCCTTGTCCAAAGTCCCTCTCCAGCTCTCAGAGCCCCTTCAGGCACTGGAAGGGGTTCCGAAGTTTCTCCAGAGCCTTCTCTTCTCCAGGCTGAACACTCTCAGCTCTCCCAGCCTAACTCCAGAGCAGAGGGGAACGCAGAGTTAGGCAGGGGAAGAGGGGACAGAGCGTCCAACACATGGCACAGAGTCAGGCAAGTGCTATCTAAGCTCCCAGACTGTAAATACTCCTGGAGTGCTGTACTCGTGCCTGTTGGGGTTGGAGACGCGGAGGCGCCTGCGTGGATTGGAGCCGTGGGCATTAAAGCCAGCGCCCTGTGCTGTGGCCACTCTCCCTGCACACCACCAGCAAGACAGAGCATCTGCTGGAGCTCTGACTCCACCTGGGGATGGGCTTTTGTTGCTTGCTGACGTGTTACTGCTCCATTTTTCAAACTGTCCACCTGTAAACTTGTGAGGTAATAAAAAAAATTCCTCTAATTTGCAAAAAATACCACTAGAGAGCATGGATGTCTTCTCAAGGAAAACAAGGCCTTTCCTTCAGGCTCAGGGGGAAGGTGTCAGCTGAACAGCTGGTAATCACAGAGGGATAATGCTGTGTGTCCCAGAAGAGAAAGTGCTGAGCAATCACAGTGGCATTAGGCTGGTAGTGTTGGGGTGGTTTTGCAGCCCAGGTCCCACCCTGGAGCTTCCAGGACTGTGCTGAGGTTTGCTTATGCCTTTATTTCTTTCAAGTGGGAATTGCCCCAGGAAAATCCCAGAGGAGATTCAACACAGTCAACAAAATTGTTTCGTAATGTGGGAGTCTGATCTCACAGTGAGGTGGAGGAGTTTCAGCTGGGGTGATGCTGAGATGATGCAGGATTGGACTTGGCTGTGGGTGTTGTTAGGAGAGGGACTCTTGGCACCTTGTGCACCATGGGGTCTCATGTCCCTGGGGTCATGAGTCAACAGTCAGTTCAGATGACCCTGGTGTGACCAGGGCAGCCTGGAGCAGATGGGAAGCATGTGCTTATTCCCCTGAGCCACCTACAAAGGATTCAGGGCTGTGAGTCCATCAAAGGGGTGGCATCTCCTGAGCTCCCAGCCCTGCTCAACTCCTGCTCCACCACCACTCTGCTCCCACATTCTGGAGGGACTTTGGGAAGGGTGACAGTTGTCTGTGCACTGATGGAGCGTGGGTCTTGTCCCTCATTTGTCACTTCTCTGCTCAGGCGCAGCCCACTGATGGAGCAGAGCAGGACCCGCTCCAAGTTGGCACCAAATCTGGCACCAACCTCCCTCTGAGCAGCTCCAGGCCCTGAGCACTGAGTGCAGGGGAAGGAGCCCCCACATAACAGGGGCTTGGGCTGCTCACCTGGAACAGCTTCCAGCTGTGAGAAAGGAACAAGAATTCTGTTTGGAAACACTCTGGAAATAAAGGTAAGAAGAAAATTGTTAAAGTGAGAAATTACATCAAACAAAACTAATCCAGGTACAGTCAAGTACAGCTTTTGCTTTGTACCACTTCTTTTATCCAATATGAAAAGAAATAATAACTTCTCCCAGCAGTGGCAGGTTGATGAGTAACCCACAGAGACCTGTACATAAGTGCGGGTCCCCCTGTGGCAGGAGCCCATGCTCTGGCTGGGCCAGTAGTTGGTGACAACAGGGACAGCCGAGGGCACGTGGCCAGCTGGGACTGGCCAGGTGGATCCTGCCCCACACAGGGCAGGGGGGTCGTAATTTCAGCCTAATCAAAATCTTTTATTGGTTTTCTTCAAAGCCGGAAAATATTTCCTTGTCTGCCTCCCTAGGCTCCCTGCATTGAAATGAGGCCTGACAATTTTGTTCTGTACAGCCGCAGAAGGGGCTGAGCTCACACTGCAGGGGCTCGGGCACAACAGCCACTGGGAACTCGGCAGAGGCTGAGCTTGTGGTTCCAGCTCTCCTTATATCCCTGCCCAAAACCCAGCTGGGGTC
This sequence comes from Cephalopterus ornatus, assembly GCA_013396775.1. Lineage (NCBI taxonomy): Eukaryota > Metazoa > Chordata > Aves > Passeriformes > Cotingidae > Cephalopterus > Cephalopterus ornatus. The sequence goes on from VZRE01002356.1 coordinate 22,034, forward strand.
TGGTGCAATATCAGCTCCTTCCGTGAGCAATGGCAGAGGGAACCTGTGGCACAAGGTCACAGAGGCTGAGGTGGTGATGGTGGGAATCCAGGGGGTCCAATTCCCAGGACACATGTTGCTTGGAGATCAAGATCCTTTCCTGTGGGAGTAGAGCCTGCCCTCAGAGGAAGCAGCTGGGGTTTGTTCTTTCTGAAGTCCTCCCTCATTAAGGCGTCACCTACATCTAATGCCGTAGGTAATAGGGATGCAGTAAAAACTATCATCTGTCTTTGGATCATGGAGTGAGACTTCAAAAATCTATTGGATTTTATACTGTTATCACACTCTGTATGTGCTACTCAGGAGATCTTGCAGATCTGGCCAATAGACCAAGGAATCAGTATTACCTTCCTTTTTTTTTGAAAAGTACAAAGGGCCCAGCTGCTTCCACTCGCCAGGGCCTTTGTGCACCCTTCACTGCCTTCTGTAGCTTTGTTCACCTGCACGTCACGCCGTGTCACTCTCGTTCCTGCCCTGCCGAGTGCTGCTCCTTAGTGAACCGACACTGTGTTATTTCAGCACTCTTCCTTCCAGGATAGGGGCTATTCCCAGCATTAATCTTTAACTCTGCTGTCTTGCAGCTTAAATCTGAAAAATGTTCTAAGTGGCCGCCTCAGGTTCATTTTGAAATCCTGCCTCACGATGTTAAGATTTAGTAACACAGATTCTCACCTTAAAATAGCAGCACAAAATGTTCTGTTTACTCACAAAATGAATGTCAAGTATGCAGCATCCCTCACCTGGTGTGGGGGGGTCGGGTCATACTGATAAGTATCTGACAGACAAAGGAATTTGGTGAAAAAAAACATCCACCGTCCTTCCTCTGGTAGGCAGCAGGCCTGGACAGTATTCCTGGTCCTGGGAAAGGTGCTGCTGCTTCCAGCTCCTCTTCTGCTACCCCTTCAAGTGCTGGGTACACTCTAATACTTCTTACCTTTAAGAAAAATTGTCTGAAGTCCTTGTGAGGTTGAACCCTGGATGCTGCGAGCCTGAGCTCTACCCAAGCCAGCTCCTGTGTGCACTGTTTGGTCCACCTACTGTTGGCTGAGGCTGGGGACAGTGTTCCGGCTCTATCAGTGTGCACACAGCATTCCCACTCGCTGAGCAGCATCTTGTCAGGCATTGCAACACCACAGGGCCCATGGCCACGCTCGGGAGTCACCGGGCACAGACACATCCTGCAGGCTCCCGTCACTCAGCTCTGGCAGCGCCAGCAGGGACACCAGCATTTGCCACCCTTGGAGCTACCAATGCCAAAGCTCCTCTGTGCCCTCCCAGAAGGCTGGGGCACGTATTGCTGCCAAGGTGTGACCCTGCAGAACGTCCGCACTGAGCTTCTCCTGGGTCATAAACCAAGGCCGTGCCACCTCAGCGACTGTTCCTCTTCTGCTGCACTGACAGTACAGGTGCATCTGGTGTGGCACAGCCCTGCTCCTCCACAGAGCTGGTTTGATGTCTTTTCTTCTGTTTGCAGGCAGCAGCATGAACCTGAAGAAGTACCTGGTCCGGGCGCTGCACCGCCTGCAGAAGGGCCCCGGCTACACCTACAAGGAGCTGCTGGTCTGGTACTGCGACAACACCAACACCCACGGCCCCAAGCGCATCATCAAGGAGGGGCCGAAGAAGAAATTAATCTGGTTCTTCCTAACGTTGCTTTTCGCATCCCTGGTGTTCTGGCAGTGGGGGATCCTCATCAACACCTACTTATCCTACAACGTCACCTCATCTCTCTCCATCGGCTTTAAGACCATGAAGTTCCCTGCAGTCACTGTCTGCAATGCCAACCCTTTCAAGTAAGCTTTGATTCACCCAATTTACCCATCTGTGCTCTAACCCCTCAGATACAGTGCCAGTGTGAGGTACTGCAGGCATGGTCCTGCCTCAGATGTTGCCTTAGGAGCATCAATTGACTCACCAAGTGGCACTAAAAACCAAATAAAGAAGAACAAAGGCAAATGGCTCAGGGCCAGAGGAGGGCTCATCTGCCTATGTTCTCCCGGATTTCATAGAGTCCCAGAATGGTTTGGGTGGGAAGGGACCTGAAAGCTCTTCTCGTTCCGCCCCCTGCCATGGGCAGGGACACCTTCCACTAGCCCAGGTTGCTCCAAGCCCCATCCAACCTGGCCTTGGACACTTCCAGGGATGGGGCAGCCACAGCTTCTCTGGGCTACCTGTGCCAGGGCCTCACTACCCTCACAGCTGAGAATTTCTTCCTAGCAAAATTTCTGTACCACGCCAGTCAATCTAATGAAGGTTTTTGCCTCCCTGCAAACTTTCCTCATCTCATTAAAAAAACCAAGTTTAACTCACCTGTCACAGCCAAAATCAGTCTTTCAATCTTTCCCCAAAATTCTTTTCCTTCCCCTTCCTCATTGTGAATGTTCTTTTTGTTGCTCACACTCCAGTCATTAAGAGCTAGTTACACAGTCATGTCTGCCAGGAGCTGCAGAGAACTCAGTTGTGATTTCAAAGAAGTCACTGATTTTTGTTAGTGTTGCTTTGAATTTAGAGTTGCTTTAAATTCATATCCATGCAACAGTGCAGCCCAAGACAAGATGCTCTCAGCCAACACAGGAATTGCTTTGGGGTAGTTTTTTCTCTGCTTGTGTGAACTGTAGTGAATTACTGAAGTAAAAATCAATTCAGCCCTACGCTGGCAGGTTCACCTCTGCAACAATTCCTAATTTTACCCCCTTGCTGCCTTTCTGACTGGATGCAGCTTTCTGGGATGCCAAGCTGGCCATGCTCTGCATGGAAACTCCCATTGCCCTCCAATAAATTCTAGGCAGAAATCCGACGTCCCCAGGAAGGTCCAAGCCAGGTGAGCTGCCACATGTCCCCAGCGCCGTGACACCGCCTGGTCACAGCTCCTTGTCCCTCAGGTACTCGGAGGTGAAGCACTTGCTGAAAGAGCTGGACAGGCTCATAGAGGCAGCACTGGAGAGGATCCTGCAGCCCACACCAGGGAATGTTAGCGAGCAAGTGTCCCCACCACTCGACCTGCAGCTCTGGAACCAGATCCCCCTGGTCCTCATCGACGAGCACGACAAAGACAATCCTGTCATCCTGGACATCTTTGAGACCAACCAGACTGCTGGGGGCAATGAGACCGCTGCGAGCAACGAAACTGCTGGGGACAACCAGAACTCTGCAGGCAACGAAACCACCATGCATAACGAAACCACGGCAGGGAACCAAACCACTGCTCCCACTGCCCCAGCCAACACAACGACAGAAGAAAAGAAGTACAAGCTGGCAGTGAAGCTGGTGAGAGGGGTCCTGCGGAGACAGTGGGCAGGGATGAGGGATGGGACACGTGGGCACCTTGGCAGGGATGCAGCTTGGAGATCCATGTGTCCTCCCCATCAGCTGTCCACAGCTGCTCTGCCTCGGCTCTCTGTCCGACTGTGCCAGAGCTGGGGGCTGCCTGTGCCCAGACCCACCCTCTGCTGAAGGCTGAGCCCAGGGTGGAAGCAGGGCGGGGGTGCTCCATGCAGGCTCCCAGATAACAGACACATTCACCTCTTCCTTGTATTGGGCACCCAAAATGCCAGGGAGAGGCTGTGGCTGCTGCCCCTTCCCAACAGCTGGAAGGCACACAATGGTCTCACAACCCCTCACCCCTGCTCCCATGGAGGCTCCAAGAGCTGCTCCAAGAGCAGACCTTGGAAGGTGGGGAACTCCAGCCTTAAAGGATTGGCCCAAAGTGATGGTTTTTGTTAGCTTGTGAAGGTCACCCTGGGACTGACTGAAAACCTGCCCAGCTGTGACACATCCCTGGGGAGGGACTGCGTAAGCACACTAAGTGTGACAGCTGGCTCGTGGCTCCATCTGCCTGTACCTCACAATTCCTGGGAGCTGCAGGCAGGGGTGGCATCCAATTGAGCATGTGGGGAGGGCGGTCACGCCATGGGCCCCCCTGCCATCCCCACAGGGGCTCAGACCTGCCTGCCCTGTGTCCCCAGTGCAGCCATCAGGGCTCCAACAACTGCACATACCGGAACTTCACCAGCGCAGCGCAGGCGGTGACCGAGTGGTACATCCTGCAGTCCACCTCCATCCTCTCCAAGGTCCCGCTGCACGAGAGGATCAGGATGGGCTACCAGGCAGAGGACATGATCCTGGCGTGTCTCTATGGGGCCGAACCCTGCAACTACAAGTAGGTGCACACTGAGTTCCCTGCCGCTTTCCATCCCAACAGGAATTAACGGACCTCCAGTGGAACAGCAAGTGGAGGGGGGAGTCTTTTTAGGGTATAGACCAACTAATAACAAGATTGGTGCTGGTTCTCATCTCTAAAAACACTTCCCAGAGTGATCCTGACTGAAATGGGTTACTTTGGGACAGTGCTGGCTTGAGTTTGAGCTTTGGATGGGCTGTTTCTCTCATGACATATCAAGACTAACGGCACCTGGAGCTTGCCAGGGTACTGAGTGATAACCAGGTGCTGAGTCAGCATATCCGTCACAGCAGCACAGCCCCCATTTACAGCCTCCCTCCCTTTTTACACAATGCATTTTAGCACTGATTGTTTCCTATGAACACCAAATCCCTGTTTCCATTGTTAAGAAAGGGGAGCACGCAGCAGCACCACAGGCTGTGGGGAGCCCTGGCCCTTCTGCAATGCTCCTTCTGTAGCAAGGGCAACAGAGAACTGTTATCAAAGCATGAGCTGCCGCTCCAGCCCAAACCTGGTACCACAGCTCAGACTGAGCAATTATATCTCTCACCAGTGTGACCGTTCCTCTTCATCCCAGTGGAGCACTGTCCCCAGGGCTGTGTCCCAGCTCACACATGTACCTTGCTTTGCCTTTTTTTCAACAGCAGATTGATTGACACAATATCAGCTATAATCCCTGTACAGGTGTTCAGCAAACGAGGCAGTGGGAGATGAACCCCAGCACAGCAAACTGGGCCCACCAGCTGCATTATCTCACACCGCTTTAGTCCTCCCAAGGGTCACAGTTTTATGTGTATGATTCTTCCAGGAATTTTACCCAAATCTACCACCCAGACCACGGTAACTGCTACATCTTTAACTGGGGCATGGATGAAGAGGCTTTGAATTCTTCCAACCCTGGAGCCGAGTTCGGTAAGGGAGTGCTCTGGGGCAGAGGAGGGTGCTGGAGAGGCAGAAATGAGGGGTGTTTGCCTGTCTCTTGGTACCCATTTCTGTCACTCAGGACAGATTTATCATTCCCATGTCACTGGAGCACTGCAGCAGGGATCAGGGGCTTTCCAGAAGGGGATAATTCCCGAAAGGGAAATGTGCCACACAGAAATAAAGTGACCACAAAGCTTACACGTAGCAGAAGTGCAACATCTGGATAGTTGAAATATCTGAGGCAACACCTGACTATTCCCAGCTATTCCTATCCTGGACATTCATCATCAGGAGTGCTCCTGCCCAGGTCAGGGTGCCATGGCAGCCAGACCCCAACCTTTCCCCAAGGAACAGGGAGGAGAAAATAGACTTTTTTCCCCCTAAAGCTTTGCCTTCCAATACAATTCCTGTTCTAAGTGTTTTGTCTGGTGTCCCAGGGTTGAAGCTGATTCTTGACATCAGTCAGCAGGACTACATCCCCTACCTGTCCTCCGCTGCTGGGGCCAGGCTCATGCTGCATCAACAGAAGAGCTTTCCCTTCCTCAAGGATCAGGGCATCTACGCCATGGCCGGGACAGAAACCTCCATCGGGGTGCTGGTGGTATGTGTGGCATTCCTCGGGAGCAGATTGTCTGAGAATAATGTTATCTGATGGGACCAAAACCAAGTTTGCTTTAAGTCTTGGCTGAACTGGCTCAAACCAAAGGAGTCAAGGTCCACGCCAACCAGGGGCTGGAACAGTTTATGGAGGCTTTTATGTAACTGTCCTGGCAAAGTGCTGTATTGAGCCCAGAATATTGGGTTCAGGTCATTGTTGCCTCTTCCTCTGGCATGTCAGAAGTTGCTTTGCCAACCCCTGAACACCTGCCTGGATCTGCCTGGGTTAGAGGCTGCAGCCCCTTCAGCTCTGAAGCCGCTGACTCTTTCGTTTTTGCCAGAGCCAGCAGGGAACACAGGAATTACAGAGGCTCTGGAAAAGACTCACAGGGCTCTGGAGAGGAGCAATAATCAAAGTTTTCTGTTCGGGTTTCCTTCCAGGATGAGTTGGAGCGGATGGGCTACCCCTACAGCGACTGCACCATGAATGGCTCTGATGTGCCCGTCAAAAACCTCTACAGCCAATACAACACCTCCTACTCCATACAGGTAAAACACCTTTTTAAATCAAACAAAAGTGTTTAGGAAAACTCATGAAAGCAGTTAAATCTTTGGCTAGCATGCAGGGTAATTGGGATGAGAAAGTTGAGTGTTCGTAAACCTTGAAACTGTAGAAAATTAGAGTGCAAACACTAAGCACAGGTTAATTTGTAACAGGCTGTACCAAAGGGAGAAGCAGCCCTGGAGGGTGCAATCCGGCAATAAGGGAAACGCTCAAACCCTTTGGGGTGATTCACAAATGCACCCTGAGACTGGGAGGGCTTTGGGCTGTCAGCAGTTTTATATTTCTGCCTTTATATAACATAACAACTGGGCCACTTTACCCAACTTTTGAAGATGCTTGTGTAAGGTTTAAGCAAACACTTGGAAGGATTGCATTATTCCCTAGAAGTGCTAATGCTGTTGGAGTTCTGTGTCCACGTAATGTCACTTCAGAGCCCTTTCAGCAAAACTGGGCTCTTCCATCACTCCCTGACTGCTCTGAACTCTGTAGACCTTTCCTATTGCACAGAAATTCTCTGCTTGTCCTACCTGCAGCTGTTAAATTTAATTATCTTCTCATAGACTTTGCTATTGCTTTGTGCTGCCTCATCCAGAATCCCACTCCAGTCTTGGATGATTAACTTCACGCCTCACTGAGCTCATGGCTCAGCCCATGCCTAAGCATTCCTCTTCCCTCTCCAGGCTTGCCTGCGCTCCTGTTTCCAGAACCACATGGTTGAGATCTGTGGATGTGGCCACTATATGTTCCCTTTACCCAAAGGGGTGAATTACTGCAATAACGAGGATAACCCAGGCTGGGGTAAGAGCTCACCCCGCGCTGCCTGGGGCCTCCCTGGGGCTGGGAGCGGCTGCGGGATCTGCTGCTGTTGTCACAGGTGCTCAATGGCTTTTCCCTAAAACATGTGTCCATGTGGCCACTTGGGCCCATGCTGGGCAGAAGGGGCCAAATCTTGGTCCTGGCTGTGGGCTGAGGGAGCCTCTGGGCACCGGAGAGAAAAAACACAGGGTAACACTGCCAGCCTCTGTGCCCAAAGGGTTGGGGTCCTGAAACAAACTGTCCCTGGCAGGGGCAGTGGGGGCTCCAGTGCTCCCCTGGGCTGGCACAGCTCCGTGCTGGCAGCTGCTGGGGCTGGGCCAAAAATACCCACCCCAGGCAAGCCATATCTATAGAAACTGTCTGCAGAGAGTTACGGTTTATTTTTAATTTATTATTAAATTATCTGAGGGATTTGGCCAGGTTTCTCAAGGAAAAGGAGGTTGAAGGGGAAGACAGCAAACCTGTGCAGGAGTCACACCTAATATTTATTTGGATCAATGAAACTGATATAAGCTGGTAAGTAGGTTTTTATCTGAACAGATACTTCCATGTTGTTTTCATCAAACAGCATATTGCTATTCCTCACTGAGATCCAGCATAAAACAACGACAAATCTGCATCGACTCCTGTAAGGAAACATGCAAGTGAGTACCTGAGCCTGATCTGGCCACTGTGGAGGTGGAGAGATCCCGGATTTCAGCTCCCATCAGTCCTGATTTTCCTAAAACGGCAGCAAACTCCACAGGGCTGGTTTGTTCTGTGACAACTGAAGTTCCAGGGACTTCAGGGAAGGGGAAACCTCCGTACTAATGCTCTCCCTCCTCCCTCCAGTGACACGCAGTACAAGATGACCATCTCCATGGCAGACTGGCCATCAGAAGCCTCTGAGGTAACTCTGATTCCTTGGTTTGGAAGAGTCATTAATGGTTACCTGTCCCCAGCCACCTGGACGCTCACTATTGTCAAGGCTGATATCCAGGTCCCAGCACCTCTTTGCTAAATTCCACATTTTCCACACGCAAACCAGCAGCAGAAACCAAGGTACAAGGTGGGAGGAGAGACTTCCCCACAGCAGCTCCTCCACCCAGGGGTTCTGCTCTGAGTGCCTGTGACAGCCCAAGACTGAGCACCCACCTTCCACACCATGTGCCTGTGCAGTGTAGGGGAGGCTTCCCACAGGACAGGGCAGGAGCACTCACCTCCCCGCTGTGGCAGAGCCCAGCCACTCAGGTCCACAGCACCCCCTCAGCTGCTTACGGGGCTGGGTTGTGTGGGACAGGACACAGCACCCGTGGGGCTCTGTGCTCTTTGGGAGCACAGGATGCTTCTGCTCATTCTGAATAGATTTTGTTTTTCTAGGACTGGATTTTCCATATTCTGTCTTATGAAAGGGATATGTCAACAAATGTGACTCTGGACAGGTGAGTGAAAGGAACAAGCACTTTATCTTCTCTGCTGAGCCTGTTAACATCAGACTGACACGAGCCTTGGCTCTGGGCCAGCGCACGCGTGTGTGAGAGCTGAGGGAGGACAAGGCTTGGCATGTGTTCACCTGGGAGATGCAGAAAGCAGATCCAGAAGGCACTTCATGCATGTTCTCTGCTCTTCAGAGCTGCAGAGCAGGTCAGGAAAACTCAAATGTGTTAAGTAAAATCAGCATTAAGGGCAGCTCCTATGTCATAACATTTATCCCTTCAAAATTACATCTTGGTGTCTGTCTGTCCCATGGTCAGGCTGGAGCAGAGGTATGGGTCCTCCACAGCCCAGCTCCTCCCTGAGCTGGTTTTTGTTCCTTACAGGAACGGGATTATCAAGCTGAACATTTACTTCCAGGAATACAACTACCGCACCATCTCAGAGTCGGCTGCCACAACAGTGAGTGCCTGTCCTTCTGGCAGGGCAGTCACAGAAGTCAGTCATCCAGGACACACAGGCTGGGCTCAGCTCCCTGGGGCTGATCAGCCCTGGCCAGAGATGCCCCTCACCAGCTGGTCTGTCACACCCCTTGGGGCTGTTGTCTCACACGTTTGCTGCAGTGAAGCGGACAAAGCTGTCTCTGCTGGTTGGGTCACAGCCCTCGGTTCCTTCCTCCCTTCCACCTCCCATCCCAGTCCCCAGCACTGTGGAGTACAGCCCGGCAGGGCAGCACCTGCACAGCAGGGGATGCGGTGGGCAGGTCCCAGGTGCAGGGGCATCGCCCACCTTGGCACCAGCACATGGGGCGATTGGACTGGGGGGAGGATCGGGGACGGGACTCCACCGCCTTGGCTCACTCCACTGTTCTCCCACAGATTGTTTGGCTACTCTCGAGCCTTGGAGGCCAGTTTGGGTTCTGGATGGGTGGCTCGGTGCTGTGCCTCATCGAATTCGGGGAGATCATTATTGACTCGCTGTGGATCACCATCATCAACGTGATTGGCTGGTGCAAAGGCCTGAAGCAGAAGCGGGCGCGGGCACGGTACCCAGACACGCCTCCAACGGTGTCGGAGCTGGTGGAGGCTCACACCAACCTGGGCTTCCAGCATGAGGCCGTGGGTGCCCTGTCCAGGGACAAAGCACTGCCCCCCGAACCCGGCACCCCCCCACCCAACTATGACTCGCTGCGTGTGCAGCCCCTCGACGTCCTCAGTCCCGACAGCGACGTGGAGACCGAGTGAGCAGAGTGCCCTGTCACCTCCCATCGGCCACCACCGGCCAGCTGCCATTGCCATGCTGTGTGTCACTCACTGGGCAACCATGTACTCTCTGTCAAAGTTAGAAGGGAACTAAAAAAACCCTGTCTGTCCTCCCCCTTGACTGATCACTGGCAGGAAGCCCTGCCTGATAAACCCTACAATAAACCTCAGAGTCAGGCTCTGGCTGAGTGTCTAGAGCTTGTGTACATCAGTATTGCTGTAAAATCATTCACCACTTCTCATTACCAGGTGGGTGGGAAGCAGTTCCCAGTGAGCAGAGTGGGGTGGTGGCAGTGGTGGAGGGGAGAGGACAGGACATCCTGATGGTGAATGCAAGGCCGTGGCCTGGGGGATCATAAAAGCACAGAAGGATTTGGGTTGGAAGGGACCTTAGGGACCACCTCATTCCATCCCCCTCTCCAGTTCTCTTGGATGTAGAGACATGGCACAGTGTCTGCTGCAGCTGTGCCACACCCTGGGTCAGACCTTTGGGATGGGACCAAAGCTACTTCTGACCTCTGAGGTCCCAGTATTTCCATCCCCAAATAACTACAGTGGAAACAGAGTAAAAGCTGAACCATCCCCTCACTGCTGGAGCCTGCAGGTGCCCCATTGTGTTGCTGTCCAGGGTTTGTACCACTCATGGGAACAGCTGTTAGTGTGTGCCAAAAATAGACTCCGTAAAGATTCAGGGGTGGGGAGGAAGCGCCAGCCTGTTTAACAGTACCACTTTTCCAATAAAAAAACAATTTAAAATTTACCTTTAGCTTCCCTGCTGGCAGCAGGGGCAGTCCAGTGCTGGCAAGAGGCTCATAGCAGCAGTTTGAAAGGAGGGGAACATACTGTGCTTGTCCCAAGGTGAGGGCACTGGGAACTTTGGTGGTCCCCATGGGGCTGGGCTGAGTGGGGCAGCAAGCTCACCTAGCCCATGGCCAGTCCCAGCCTCCAGCTTTCCCAGGAGCCCATCATGACCCACCAAGACCTGCCTTACTGAAGTACTTTTGCAAAAGTTCAAGAGGAAACACGATCGTGTGGCTAAATCACGCGCCCGGGAACACGATGTTCTGGGCACAGCGCCCAGCGCGAGGCAGCCGCGGTGAGGGGGGTCCGTGATCCTTCTGCACAGGAAGCTCCCCAAGCATGGGGTGCTCTGGGGCAGAGCTGCCAAGCAGAGCGGGCCCAGGGTCCCTCCAGCTTCCCTCGGCAGCAGTGGTGGGTCCAGTTGCTAAGGACCATGACCACCTGGACAGAGGAACTGGGGGAAGATCTGACAGCTGAGGTGCCACCAGCATGGCTGATACTGCCCCACATGGGGGAACCCTGTGTTCAAAATTCACTGATTCCAGCATCAGGGAGCACCTCCTTAACACATCCTAACACTGCACCAGCCCTTTCTTCCTCAGCTGGTTCTCACCTATAGGAAGAAGGACCAACAGCCCCCAAACACCCTGCTCTGTATGAACACCTGACCTAGGTACAGCGTGAGCTCAGTGAGCACCCAAACCACCCCGAGTGGTGACAGGGCAGACGAGAGGCAGTGAGGACACTTGTAAAGACAGAGGAATCCAGCTTTCTGTCTCCCTAAAAGGCTGTTTCCCTGTCTCCACCACAAACCTGCAGCACAGCCTCCTTTGCCAAAGGAGAGCTCTTGTAACATGATGGTACATTGCAGATCTCACATTGCAGTAAAGTGAGAAACAAGGACCCAAAACCCTCCCCTCCTGATTCAGTGCTTGATGTACACAGTGTCATCCTTGACAAAAACTAGCACTCCCTCCAAAAAACTCAACAGAGCACTTTGCTTAAAACATGGGGAATGCTGAGAGCAAGAACCTGGGCATCTCCTCCCACATTCTCACCAACAGGATCCTGGGATGGGCAGCAGGTCCCAGGCTGCTCCTTCAGCTCCTCACACCTTCATCCCCAGCCAAGTGCCTGCCCAAGCCACCTGCTCCATGAGAGGCAACAGCAGCAGGCAAGGAACAGCCCCAGAAACCCTCCCTGGCAGTGATGGGGCAGGGGAGGGGTGGGAGAGGCATGGCCAGCAAGATTCACGCTCCTCAAATCAAGGGTAAATGGAACAGAATGTTCTCTGCAGGACAGGGACAGCTCACCATTCCAGTCACTGCTGGTTTATGGAGGCATCTGACAACTCATAAAAGTGGGAAGTGGCTCAGGTGCTCAGCTCTGGCTCTGTTCCTGCCAGGCTCTCCTCAGCTGGACCACGGCAGAGCTGAGCCCAGCTCAGCAAAGGGGGTTCCTGCTGCAGCAGCAGGGCAGGCACTGGAGACTCGGCCGGCATTCCAACTTTGGGACCTCTCTGTATTCGTCTCCTAAGAGAGCACACTGAGGCTGGATGAGAGGTTTTATACACATCTATGTAAGAAATGTTAATAAATTCTACAAGAAAGCACCACTTTCCTTGAATTCCTTAGAAACTTCATGCCTTTCAGTAGAATTCTTGCACCAAGAACAACCTGCAAAGCTGGTTTTATTCTCAGGGTCAAGCTTGACCAAGCCTCATCTACCACTTGAAGAGACTCTTCTTGGCTTTGTAATAACAACCGCCCTGAGCAATGGCCAGTGCCTGCAGGCAGACAAGCTCCCGGGCAGCCTTTCTGTGCTGCACCCACCCCATCATTTTGGATACAATAGCTTAAGTTCTCTGAAAAAGTCACCACGAAGCACAATGTCTCCAGCATACAGCAGAACACTTCCAGCACTGCTCAGCCTACTCAGAGTCATCCAGAGAGTTTTTGGTAAATTTGGCTGTAGGACATCTTTCCTTATTTCTAAAGATGGAAAAATGGAACAAGCTTTTCCTAGACAAAGACATTTATTAAAAGTTGTATGAAATAACTTCCCCTGGTCTCCAGCAGTATTTTCACTGTCCTTTCAGAAATAAAAATCAATCTGAAGAGGTGAGCCCTCGAGCAGGGGCTGGGAGGAGGGAGGGCACAGCTATCCCTCCAGGCCCCTCATGGCAGCAATGCTGCTGGCCAGGCGGCGGGGCAGGCTCTTGGCAGCCTGGCGAAACTCCCCTGGCTTGGCCTTCAGCAGAGTCACAATATTCTGCAGCGTCCGCGAGGGCTGCAGGCCGAGGGCATCCATCACGTTTATGAGGTAATCTGCAAGATTAAAGAAAAATGTGTATCTAACAGGTAACAGACACTGTGAAATGAAATATATCCTTGTTCTCCATGACACTGGGAATCCTGTCACCGAGCTCACACCCACGGGCAGCAGCAGCACTGGCTGGAGTCTAACGGCACTGCCTGGTGTGTATTTCTGGCTGCCTGTGCACTGTTCAGACACTGCCCATTCTGTGCAAGGGACTGAGACACGTTCTGCCGTGTTTCAGTACCTGCACACAACACCCTCGGGGTGGTCAGTCACCCGGGCATGGGAAGAGGATCAGAGTCCCACTGCCAAAGGCAAAGAGCTGGCACTGAAGCTGGGCAGCTCTGCCGAGGTGAGTGTCTGTGGAGGCAGGAGGCAGCTCCAGCTCACTGATTTGCAGGCAGCTGGGGAACTGAGAATGGCAGGGAGAACGCTGAGCAGCCAGCCTCTCATCCACTAGCTTGTTTTGAAGCAATGCCAGAAAAAAAATGAGATTCAGGCTGAGTTCACTGATGTCCAAGCACACCTCCTGGAGAGCTGAGGAGCAGATACTGGCTGTATCCTCATTTTTGGTCTTGGCCAGGGGGAAGTCAGCATCCATGATTTACAGCAGGAAAAGACTAACTGGCATTTACAATAGCTGTAGTGGTTCCTTTGTGGCCCTTTCAGCAGCTTTGGATAAGAAAAGCCCATCTCCTCCACATCCTGCAGAAATGTCTCCCCAGCACCCTCTGCCAGCTCTTCCTCAGTCACTCTGTGGGGCATGGAAGAAGGCAGAGATGAGCCTGTGCCAACTCTCTCCCATTTTGCTGCTGAAAATCTCTTGAGGTTCAAAGTAACTTTAGCTCACAGCACCCTCAGAGCAGCAGGGCAGTGCCAGCCATGGCAGGAGAGCTGATCCTGTAGGGTTTGTGAAAAAGGATGCTGCTCAAGTGCTCCACAATTACTTTTATAAGGCCTTTAGCTGATCTTCCCTACTTCAGCTATGAAGTGGATGGAAGAAATCAATCAGCTGCCTCCTCTGCAATCCAGCAGAGCACCCTCAATAGACTTGGCACGTGCTGTGTACCCCCTTCTGGCACATACTGGCAGAACATGGTACTCTGGGAAGGGGAAGACCAGGGCCACACTGGAAAAGATCCTATACAGATCTTTCTTGCCAAGACTGGCCTGCAAGGGAATCTCTGTGCAGAAGGACTTGGACTTCCACAGTCAGACAGACAAAGCAATGAAGCAGCAGGAGTACCCACCAGAAAATCCCCCTTCCCTCCAAGACGGATGTGACAGAAAACACTGCAAGAGAGAACCTGTGACCCCTCCCCATACCAGGGATCACCGTGCTCATGGTTAGAGGAGAAACCCGCAGGGCAGTCCCCTCCAGCCCTGTGTGGTGCCCGTGTGTGACACCAGCAGGGCTCGGGCCCCGTGCTCACCGATGTCCGTGCCCAGCTGCTTGGTGGAGTGCGGCGTGAGCTGCGGGATCTGCAGGATGACCTCGCAGTATGTCTGCATCGTGGCTCGGGCGACGGAGCCCAGCCAGTAATCAGCCATGTTATCCAGCTCGGGCAGCTCGTCTCCTGCACAGACAACTCCCGTTAGCTGCCAGCACACACCCTCCCACCTTCGCTGGGTTCGTAAAAACACAGTCACAACTGCTCAATAACGTCCTGTTCTTTCCACAGGACATCGAGGTAGTCAGAGTTTATCAGCTGGTTTTGGAGTAATCAAAGCAGTTATGTATCCTCCCTGTACTGTACAGCACTGACGGTGAGCTCGAGACCCAAAACATTTCCCTTCCCTTGATTACTCTCCAGGTAGGTCACTTCCAAAGGGCACGCAGATGATCAGCTGGGATCAGGGCACTGACTGGCACACTTGGCAGGATCTTCTTCCATCAGCAGTTTACAAACCACACATCACACCCTTGTAATGTCAGGATGGGAAAGCTTTCCCCAGACACTCCAAGCCTTTGGCCTCACCTTACCTTGCTCTGGGGGGTACGGCAGTTTCCCAGCATGTAATGCCAGTTCCAAAGCAGAATCCTCTTGAGTGACAAATGGCTCAAGGTGCAGAGGCAGTGACATGATGTATTGCCCAATCTAGAATAAAAGCACCAAGAGCTGAGTCACTGAACAAATGTAAGGCAAGTCCTTTACTAGAGAAAAAAAGTCACCTGCAGTAAGGCACACCTGAAAGCAGAGAGCCGAGCCTGACAGCCACTCACTCACCTACAAATTGGCTCCTGCGCATCATTACACTTGGTACAAGAAATAGTTTTTCACAAGGTCAGACAAGCAGCCACTGAAACACTCATGGTAAGAAAAACCTGTACAGAGAACTGCAAGTCCAAGCAAATCTTTACTCTCTGGAGCGTTCCTGGAAATTTGTTTCTAGAGCAGAAAGTCAGTTCAGTTCTCTTACATTGCTGATATATTCCAGAGGCGTCAGGCTGAAGTTTGGCAGGTCCTCTGTCAGAGTCTCACCAATGCCACCAGAACTCCAGCCCTGTAAGGCAGAAAATGCAGGATGAATCAATGATTTCCTGGAGCATGAATCCTGTCAGTATTTTAGGAAGGGGTCACCCAGCAACATAAACTGTGATTGCCCAAGGAATTCTAGAAAGAAGAACACAGATGGTGAGAAAACTGTTTCCTGTGTTGTCCCTCAGGCCCCAAACACCCACCCTTCCCATCCAGCTCCCTGTGGGAAAGACACGCTCACACAGTTAGAAAAGCAACACCTCAAACAAACACCAGAGCCTGCAAACACCTGTGAGCTGCAAAGGCTGTGGGTGAGGGAAGGAAAACGGTTCCTCTGCCTGCAGCTTATGGGAGAAATGTGAGACCAGAGGGAACTGTTCTGAACAGGAGAAAGGAAAGCAGCACTGACCCAAGGGATCCCCCAGGTAAATCCTGCCTGTTCAGCTCCGCTCGAGGCCCCCACTGCTCACCTCCATCTTGGGCACCAGCAGCAGCTGCTGTTTGATTCGGAGGAACACGGAGTCAAAGGCCAGGTGATGTGCCAGCTGGTTGAGGCGGCTCAGGGCAGCTCGTGACGATGACAGCAGGTTGTGATTACTGGTGCCTTTCTCCTGACACACAGAGACACAAAAACACTTACATACAGAAGTCGTTAAAGTGACCACAGAGGAGCTGCATTCACATTCTTACAGAGGTTTTATGGGGCCATCCTAATGCAGCAGAGCTTTCCTCTGAGATGGCACAACCTGTTTCCTTTGGAACAACCTATTCCAAGCAGTTATTCAAGACAGAAACGGCCACTGCTCCCTGAACTGTAAGACGAAGAATCAGCATTCAGTGAGTTCTACATGAAGAGTAGCTGTGGAACTGGACTGTTTAGCCAAGGTTTACACAAACACGTAACACTGAAGGCAGAACTGCAGAAGTTGCAAGTAAATCAAGTGCAAAAGAAATCAAAACATTCTGAGGAAATAAGACTCATAAGCTTGAATTCATTACTTCATGTGACCAACGATGGCAAACGTAACTTAGATCCATGAGAAGATAACTAGAGTCATTCTATCCTGTTCACAGATCCATGCATGAACGATCCTGCAGAATTCTGTTTTCAGACTGGACATGGCAGAAGGGTGTAAGTGGCAGAGAAGGCCTCAGGAAGCTGGTGTGTGGGCTCCAGAATTTGAGATGGCTCCAACACAACCTTCCCAATGCTCACTGTGATAAAATCTCTGTCACCTGAGCTGATAAGGGCATGTTCACAAAACACAGCCACGATCTGAGGAGAGATGGAACAAGTCCAGACTCCCTGGGTTTGGACACTTCATCTCTCCACAGATCAGTGTCTCTGTGGAAGACTTGGAATGCAGCCCATGGAAAGGCTGCAGTCCGAGATGAAAAGTCATTAGGCTGGAGGGGAAATCCAGGTCTCATCTACCAAATGTGGGCCCAAGAGCAAGCTGTGATAGAGGCACCAGAGCTACCTTCAGAGTGTAAAGCGTTTCCATAAGACTGGCATACTCAGACGGATTCTCCTTCAACAGATAATTGTATTCCTGCCAGGGATTCTTTATGGAGCTCTTCTTTTCTCCAGAACTGGCATCCTGAAAGCCAGAAAAACTACAAGGGCTGTAGGAGTCCAAGAGATACTTCCCAGCAGTTGATAAAATCCTGAAAAAAAGCACACAAAAGTCACCAGCAGAATCCTCTGAACTCAGTGTTCCAGTCCTCATGCTGACCCAAGGACCAGCACTGCCTTTGTGTGACTTCAAGGGAGAGTATTCACTGGTGGAGACACTAATTACAGCCAACCCTTCAGTCTACTGTGCAGCTCAAAACCTGCAAAAATACAGAGACAAAAGAGTCCTCTGACTGTGCTCTCAGAACAGCTGGGCAACGGGGCCCAGGCCTGTACACTGCAGGCTGTGCTGTGCAGAGCACGGGCACTTGAGTCACATCAAGCATTTCGAGGTACAACAGGCGGAGCACTGCTTACAACAAGTAGTAACAAAAGATCTACGTGCTGCCTGTGCCTGACACTCCTCAGGTTACAGCGAATCAATCCATTAGTCAAGGCACACCTAGACTCATTTCAGAACATGATTCATGCCCCTTGTCACAAGGGTGCAAATCTTGCCAATTTGATCTGGTGGAAAATCCCTTCCTGAACCCAATCTGGCCCACTGGTAGCCAGCCAGGTATCCAGGTTATCCAAGGAAAGGGATTTTTGGGACTGTCCCAGGGCACACGACTGAGTGGAACAGTCTGTGCCCCATCTCTGACATGATGAAAGATGGGGAGGGGCAGTGGGGGAATCACTCCAGAAGTATTTATCAAATTCCCTCCATGGTCTACGCAACCAAAGCACTTTGGGGTTTGTTTTCTTTAACTTGTTTCCTATGTTGACAGCTCATGAATTAAGGTCAGCAGTGCTCACCTGTTGGCCAGCTGCTGCTCAAAGTCTCCACACTGATGAAGGAGTTCACCACAAGTGGAAATTACCCTGGGAAAGAAGAAGACAAAAATACACGAGACTGGAGGCAGATAATTCCAGACTCCCCCAGAGTACCCATCTCAGACGGAGGTCAAGTAATCGTGAAATGCAATAACCAAACCACAGCCCACACATCTGCCAAGAGTCAATTTGGTGATCAACTCTGCATCCATTTGATAACACACTGAATTTTTTTGCCGAATAACCTCATCCACATGCCACTTCTTGTCATCGTGGCGAAGGTCAGCTCAGTGTCACTGGGAAAAATTCTAAGAGCTGTTGATATTACAAGTGATACGAGATGCAGCCTTGCTCCAGGCAGAGTGGGCAGCCCCACAGCCCTCCCTGTGCCAGGAGCAACTCGAAACCCATCACTGACACTGGTGTTCCCAGCAGCACTGCAGCACAGTGAGCTCAGCCCTGTGTTCTGCACTGAGAACTTGTGTGTAAACCAACCCCAAGTAACTCTCTTTCAGCTTTGGTACAAAAATCAGCTCTAAGCCAGGCACAAATAAAATCCCCTTTACCGGACAGAGTTTTGGAATGCAGTCCAGTCCTCCTGGAACAGGGAATCTGATAGGACATCATCCAGTTTACATTTCTTTCGTATAGACTGCAGTGTATTTGTGAAGTCAGATGTATACCTGTAGTGAGAAATGGAGCAGAGAGAGGTACCAGCATAAGAGAACTGGTTGGAGAGCAGCACAGTGGCACATTCTGTGATTTGCTCAGTCAGTCCTCTACAAGGGCCATATAAGAACAGAAATATTAAAAGGAGTAAAAAGGGACACTGTGGTTCCAGTCCAAACAGCTGGATGTGAAGAACTGATCAGCCACAACCCACATGAGCCTACCCCAGAAGACAACAGGAGCAACAGATGCTGAGAGGTTGCCTCAATTTGCTACATGTGGATTACCAGCTCTCCTCTCCTGTGAGAAGGAGAGAGTGAACTATTTTTGTTACCATTACACTGACCATATCTCCTAGGAAAGACCAGGAAAAGTTTATGAGGCTCCTGCTACTCCAACATCACTTGGCCCTTACTCCAGGAACATGGTGACAACAATCTCATGAATTTGTTTTCTCAGCTACTCCCCAGATGAGAACATGGATAAAAAGGAGAACATTTTGTTTTCCACACACCCCCTTTTTCTTTTTTAATAGTGCCCACAAGCTGGAGGCATGCACATTACTCTGTAATTGCCTATAAAGAAGGTGAGATCAGAGACTTGTGCTTTCCTCTTTCCCCTTCCCACAGGGCAGTAATACCCGATTCATACCTTGTGAGCAACTCTTTTGGTATTACGAAGGAATAAGGAGTTAATCAGTATGGCAATATGAAAGTGATACTTAAAGACATGAACTTGCAGTGAACCTCACTCCCCGGGATATCTCACATTGACACGCAGATCCTGAATGTGAGGTCACTTGTCCCACTGAGTGTGCATTCAGAGAACCACAGATTCATTAAGGTTGGAAATGACCTCCAAGATCACTGAGTCCAACCTCTGGATCTATTTCCCCAGAGAAATCTACTGAGATCTACTTTCATCACCCTATTTTGTCTCCATCTTATTCTGTTTTGGGAAACATTTTCCCCTCCAGAATTATTTATCAAAAATGAAAACTCAGCCCAACCAGAATAGAAGACAGCTGAGAAGTCTTTAATTTAGCCATAAAAAGCTTCCATTTTCCCCTAGGAAACAGCCCCTGCCTGATGGAGCAAGAAGGATATCGATGGTTCATGGTACAGTGAGAGACACCTTCTGCTCTCAGCCATTTTCCATCAACTACAAAGTCCTCGGCCACAAACTGCACACTCACTACTCCCTCAGGATAAATGCAGCAGTACCTAAAAGCACCTTACTTTGCAAACAGGGCCTTGAGGGCCTTCAGGAGCCCACACACTCCCAGGCCATCCGTGAGCTTGACGCAGTTGTCGATGGCTGCAGAGGCCAGAATGAAGAGTTTGTTGACTGAGTGGTTCAGCTCCTGGACACAGTCAATTACTTCCCAATGCTCCTAAACAGCAACAACAACAACAAAGCTGAGCCTGACCCTTCTTGCAGGCATTAGAGAAAAGACACCTTGTGTAACACAGTGTTCTCTGGTATCCTCCAATCTTGTGAAATTCCTAAGGCAGAACCTTGCTGATGCTTCCACCCTCCTGCACATGGACTGTCACAACAGTTGGGCTGCCAAACCAGGTCTTCAAGAAAAAACAATTCTGCCAACAACAGAATCTTCTACAAAAAAGGACTTCCCTGTTCTTAATAAATTCAGTCAAACCTGAAGTAGGCTCTTGGTTGAGTGTTATTCTGGTAAAGGCTTTCCCCAGCAGATCCATAGGGACTGTTCCTGCTGCAGGAGAGGAAAGGAGCTGACCTGACGGCGCTGCTGAAACTATCTTTATTTCTTAAACAAATCTACTCAGCAGTAAAAAATATACTGCAAAGAGGAAATAGTACCAGAAATGAGAGGAGGAAAGAGAGCAGTAACCATGACAAGGAGCCCTGTATTTAGTGGAAGCTTTAGCCTCTCCCTGTGCAGCTGAGCAAAGGCTGGTACATTACCAAGGGCACTGCACTGATCTGGATGAGGAGATTCTCTTCTTCCAAGTCTCCATAGTCAAGTTGGTAGGGCTTGTATGGACCATACACTACTTCCACCAGCTCCATCACTTTCACCAGGTTCTGCTCCTCTACAAAGAACCAGACAAAGTTTAGTCTACAAAGAGATGAACATGTCACTAAAAATCTCGTTTCAAGCTACCTGCAGCAGTTCTTCCATGAGAGCGTGCTGCCTGCACAGGCTTGGAATGCTGCCCAACAGCTTCAATCTCAGCTAGACAGACTGGTGATTGTTTTTTTATTTTTGAAAAAACAAGGTTACTATCTCTACCTGCTTCCTAAAACCAGGATGTTCTACCTCAACAAGCGCCTCAAGAAAATTATCACTCACTGCTCCAAAACAGCCTGGGTGACAAAAATCTATCACACATTCCAGCCTACAGCAGCAGAATTGAAACCATTGGAGAAGTGAAACACACTATTCTCACAGCATCAAACAGGGGTAATCCTTATTTAACAGAAAGTCTGGTTCACACTTAAAATAACTGACACTAATTCAACTCACTCAGCACTATTGCTACAGTGTTCATCAACCACAAACTCAGCATCTCAGTACCACGCTTGTGCAGGGTGCTGCAAACCCAGACACAAACCAGGGCTGAATGATTATTTCTACATCAGAACTCAACACCAGCTGTTCTCCTGAAGCTTTGCCAAACTCAAACCAGCAGTAAATCACAATTACTTTGAATCCTGGATATCAGAGAAGACTTTTGCACTCTTAGGACAGGAAAGCAATGGAGCAGGCTGTCCAAAGCCAGTGCTGTCTCCGTGCTTCAATATTTTCAAGACCAGACTGACAATATTCCATGGTCTGCCTTCACAGCAGATCCTGCTTGGAGCAGGGGATTGGGCAAGATCATCTCCCAGGTTCCCTTCCAGCTTGCATTACCCTGTGAATCACAGCTGAACTCTCACCTCACATGCACACACAGGAACTGGTTTGACGCTGCTCAGCTGAGTCACCTGGTCTATCCATTCTTGAGATACTTCTCTTCCCAAACATCTTACCCCAGAGCAAAAGAGATGCAAATAAAGGCTTTAGGCTTTTATTTTTCAAACACACTCAGATAGCAGTTCAGCAACTGTCTTCCTATTCCACCATCTTACAGAATCTGGCATCATTTTTCCAAGGCCCTTTTTAGTAATTTCTATAGCGACCCATAAATTGAGCTAGAAAATGGCTGATGAGTACACAACCACACAGACAACAAACACAGTGCCAGTTACACTCCCTGACATTGCCCAGCAATCATAATTTACAGGATCAAGTAAGAATCTGGGTTTAAACAGCTCAAGACAATGTTATGAGGAACCAAACACAGGAAGCACAGCATTAGGAATGCTCCATTAGCTTTAATTTTGGATTTTCCCATAGCCAGCCTTTGAAGGGGCCCCACCAGATTCATAAAGGTCTATAAATATCCAACAGGTCAAGTCAGGCATAAACCTGTGCAAACACAGCACCTCAGTGCTGTGTGGTTTGCGGGAATTACTCAGCAAGTCATGACCAAAATGAGATGACAAACATCCCAGGGAGAGGAGAACCCAGGGCAGATTTGGAACCAAACACCAAGGATGCTGCTGGGAATAAACTCCCAACAAAAAGCCTACAAAATCAAATACAAGCATCCAATGGATGCAGCCTCCAAGCAAGATTTCTCTTGTTTAGTGAGGTGTGACAATTCCAGGAAACTCCTCAACTTTTCTGCTTTGTGATCTCTCACAATGGGTCTCACTGCCTCCCTGGAGACATTTCCTCATCTGTGAGACATAGGAAACAGTAAGGCTCATAAAAGGAGAAGTGCTAAATATTATTTACCCTGCAGAGCCAGCCAGGACAGGGCTGCTTCAGGAAACTCAGTATTGTGTCAACAGCTTCGGTGTAAGATAGACACACACACACACAGAGGTGGAACTGCCGCCCAGCTGGGCACTGCTGTGGAAGAGATAATCCCTCCCTTCACCTAACGCTACACAAAATCCCACAATGGGACTTTACAAAAGGGTTGAGAGAATAGAATGACAGAATTCAGTGCCAGAGCCTTACTCAGGTTTGGCAGCATCGCTACCTCCAGCCCCTTGGCGAAGTGGACGGTGGCATCATGCAGCTCCAGCAGCTGGTTCAGCTTGGTGTCCTGGCCTGTCCTCTCCATGGCAGTGCTGAGGCACACAGGGATGGAAGGCACCAGTGCTCCCAGAGTTTGGATCAACAGCACAGTCACAATTTCATGGGGATTCTTGAAAACCTGCGGCAGCAGTAAAGCTACTGGTAAAAGCACATCACCTGAGAGGAACACACGGCAGAGGGAGCAGCAGACAGCTTCCAATCTGAGAAACCTCCCAGGGGGTAAAAAACCCAAAAAAGGTCTGCTAAGGCTACAAGAGCCCCACTGATGTAGCACACAGGACAGACTGATGACAACAGACTAGGGCAATACCTCTGTACCACTGTGCTTTGAGTACAGCCACCAAGAAACTAGAAAACAGGCACAGGTCAACAACTGAATTCATCAGAACACAGGCACTACAGTGATTCAAAAACCACCTGGCAGAAAAAGGTATTTGAAACAGAGCACTCAGTTTACACAGGTGTGTTGGGAACAAACATGTATCAGTAATATATGAAGAAATAAAGGAAAGGCTAGAAAGCCTGTAATCAGCTGAGAATCAGCCACTCCACTGGCATAAAATGTGTTACAGCCTTTTATTATGAGTTTTTCATCAGCTATTCTGCTCATTTGCTTTGAAAGCTGGGATCACCATCAAAAAGGTCCACGAGTTTTTCAGAAAGCAGAAACAAAACAGGAGACTGAGTGACACAAACTGCCCTCACGTGCCATTTCTCACAATCCCCAGTTCAAAAAGTATCTGCTAAAATGTAACCTGCCATCTGACCTGTAAGTCACATCGAATCATTAAGCAGAAAAAATACATTTCAAGGAAACATTGAGCTCCTCTGCAGCACAGGCCCCGCACTGACACTGGCTTCGTGACATGAAGATAAGAATCTCTTACCCTTCATGGATGAAAAACTCACAGGCTCAGCAATGTGAACTTATTTCTTCATTTCACTAAAGGACTAACTTTTTTTGATCCTACATTATTCTTGTCAGGAAAAACAAGCACACAGACTCCAAGGGGTGACAGCAGAAGCCATCAGATATCTTACAGAGAGCGACATGTATCAGTCCAACACAACCTTGAGGGCTTCCTCCAGGCCAAGTGATAAAGCAACTCAGGCATTTCAAATGTCTTGCAACAGAACACATTTGCAACACCAACAAATTAGGTTTAACTTAAGATACAGATGAAAGCGATAGAGCAGCTTTAATGTCAATAACACAGCAACCTTGCTGCTGCTGGAACACCAGAACTCCAATCCTGTCTGCAAGGGCTGCACAAGGAACAGAAAGCAGGTTGTCCCCTGTGCACTGATAGGGCAGAGTGTTACTCAGAGTGAGCAGCCATCAGCTATTTGGAGCTTTGTGAGAATTCAGAGTGTGCTCAGCCCTGTCCTCTCCCACCCCAGCCCCAACATTAACCTGTCACTGCACCTGTGCTGCCCACTGGAGCTGGGAGTGCCAGGTCCCCAGGAGTGTGTCGTACAGCTCCGTCAGCTGGCGATTCAAGCTTAGGTCACTCTGGCAAAGCTCCTGCCACATGGCCACCAGCTGCACCTGCCAGGGAACAAGAACCATCTGAGAGGAGAATAGACAGGCCACAGGTCTTGCTTTTGTTATTCCAAATGCAGCACTCCCCATGCACAGCACTTCTGCCAAAACATGAGGCCCACCCTTGCTCCTCTCTCCAGATTTTAGTGTAACATATAATTCAGCACCACAGAAGGAAAAGACTTCCAGCATGAAGCTTGAGGCTTCTTAGTGATACAAAGATTTAATTAACATTGGTATTTTACTCATAAAACGAGATTGTAACTGATACCCCCACATAATAGTTGAAATACTTGGCAAGCCCTAGCCTTGAACTTAATCCTCAAAAGTCACAGTCATATGAGAAATTTGAGGCTCATGTTATGGCTACAGAACTGTCTGGAATTCCAACTTTTAATCTTACCTGAAAAGAGTTTACAGAAGTCAGCAGATGGCAAGTTGCAGTAATGAAGTTACTGCTGACACAGCCACATCCACAGAAAGCAAAGCAAATCCATGTGGCACAGAGAAATCAAGTAGAACACCCATATCCCATGTCTGCTGCAGAGAGACACATGGACCCGAACGGAGAATTACTCCTGAAACACGGGGAGTAACTAAAGCTGTTCAGAGCCAGCAAGAGAAGGAAGCATGAAAAGGAGGAGGCGCCTCCCTGCCACAGCAAAGGTGAGATCCGTGGGGCAGCAGCTCCCTCTGCAGTCAAAGTCCAGCAAGCATTCCAATTTTTATTCCTAAAGTGTTAAAATATTACCAAAACACTTACCTTGTGACATTTATAATAATAAGCGAGAAGCTGGGGCATCCGATCAATTTCAGTGAAAACTTTAACAAAGGTTTTTGCCTGATCTAAACAAAAGAAAACAACAGGCAGTTAGGATCAGCCTCAAAGCTGAAGGTGAGACATCAGTCAGAGCAAGAAGTCTTCTCCTAAGGGAGCATGCACAAAGACCTACACAGAAAGATACATTTCACCTCTTGTTCGCTTATCTTCTCAAACAGGAGAGAAACTGCCTAAAGCCCACCCTCAATCAAGAACAGGCAGCAGACAAGAGGAATGAATTTAACTTCTTAAAACTAAAGTCTTAACCAGCACATGTACTTGGTATTAAAGTCAGACAAGGACAGAGCATTTCCTAGAAGGAAATCATTGTTTTCCAGAAACAAGCCACTACTTTAAACCTGGACCATTCCTGACAAAGGCCTCAGGTTTGCTTTCACCTGTCTTCAAACTGACCCCTGTGCCTTAGACTGACCCACGGCACAGTGAGCTCCTGCACAGAGCTTGGAAACACAGGTTCCTAAATAGTCTGGTTTGTACCCCAGATGCCCCTGGGACCTCGAGGTACACACAGCTGAGAGTCAACAACCAGAAGAAGTACTTTTCAGAAGTGCTGACAGGAGCAGAGGGAAGGAAGAACATAAATAACAGTCCAAAAAGACAAGTTTTCTAAGCAGAGTTTATAAAGCCACTTTTATAAGGCAGCAAGGAGTCAGAACGTTTCCAAACAAATTTCCTTCCTGATTATATCACCCAGCTGTAACAGAAATGCCCAGCAGTGCCATGGTAACACAAAACCAGGTTTTGAAGAGGGGGCCTTCTGCTTACCTGAGAAGCACTTCCTACCTGGAGAGTATCCTTGACATAACTAAATTACAGCAGCAGGGCAGCCCCACCTCAGCACCTCCATCTCAGGCAGCTGCAGAGCACAAACATTCCAGGGCATCTGCTCCACCAGGAAACCTCGTGACCCAGCACCAGGAGCCTTCAGGACACCAGCTCCCCACCCTAACACCGTTTTAAAGACAATAAACTCTATGTTGACAGTAAATGACACCAAGCGTTACTGACCTGCAGACTGGGAGTTGAAAGCAGCAACAATCTGAGGGCTGGCCATGGCCTCCAGCCGATTCTTCAGTGCCTCCAGGTGCACACACTTCTCGGAGTAATCCGGCGTGTCCACCAGCATGGCCAGGCTGCTCTGCATGCTCGTCAGCTTGGCCGAAATCAGGGACACATCCTGCCGGCAGCAAAGGCAGCCCGTCACCAAGGGTGACCTCAGACAGCATCAGCACCAGTTTCATAATGACATTTCAAACAGCAACACGTTTGAGAGTCACTTCAAAAGCCTACTTTTAAATGCAGTTCGCTGGAAAACTGAAGGCACAAAGACCAAACACATAATTCAGTATTTACCTGTGTTTTAAGAGTCTCTTCAATGTCTGCACTTAACGTGCTCCATTTGTCTGCTTCCTGAAGTGACTCGGCAGCCAACTGCATCCTAGACTTCACTTGGTCAATCTCTACCAGGACCTGAAGAAAAAACAACACAATGTTGCCCACCGAAAAAAGAGGTGACTGCCATGGATGCTTATTTCAGCAGAGTTATTTCTGTCTTGGACTTAAAAAAAAAGTTGTATGAAAAGATCATGTTGTTACAAGGACGAAGGAATGGGCAGATAGAACTTGAGATGCAAGAGACGTAAAAGCAACTTTCAAAGTCAAACAACAAAAGGTTAGTTTAAGTTAGTCTGAATTCTGCTCTTGCACTTTTAATATCCACTTCGCCTTAAAATGCTCTGCACCCCAGGCAGAAAGCAGTGTCCCCAGCCAGGTACCAGCAGCTCTGAACTGACACTTGAGCAGCTGTTCCTCAGGACATGCAGATTGCACAGGTCTGGGTCACACCCACCTTTCCACAAATTTTGAATTTCAAAAGCTGCAGATAAACAGTAAGTATCACAGAATCATAAAATATGCCAAATTGGAAGGGACCATTGAGTCCAACCCTTTGCCCTGCACAGGACCATCTCTAAGAGTCACACCCTGTGCCTGAAACATTTTTTGAACTCTGTCAGCCTTGGTGCTGTGCCCACTGCCCTGAGGAGCCTGTTCAGTGCCCAACCACCCTCTGCAGGAAGAACCTTTTTCTAATATCTAACCTATAAGAACTGACCTGCATCGACTGAGCTGTGTCTTCTTCAAACTTCTTTATATCTTCTTTAACAAGGATCATCTGCTCCTTCAGGAATGCTGCCTCCTGTTTTAAGACTTCCAATTCCCGGAGGACTCTGGGCATGTTCTGGAGAGCCTGATGGCTTGTTTCTGCAGAAATACTGAGCAGTCAGTGAGGAGCGCTGGGAATTCCTTCAGGAATGGGGGAGTCTTTCAATAATCTTATTTAATCTTCAGTATTTGAAAAAAACAACACAAGACAACACAGCAAAACAGCAAACAAGAAAACTTCAGCTATATTTTTAAAGTTTAAGTATGTACTTCAGCATGGAATCACAAAGCCGTTTGAGAGCAGAGTCCAACTGTTCCCAACAGTTCAGTGCTGTTCCCCCAGCACTGCCAAGGCTACCACTAACCCACGTCCCCAGGTACCAATCTACAGGAGGCTTTCAAATCCCTCCAGGGATGGTGACTCCACAACTGCCCTCACAGCCTGTGCCAGGGTCGACAAACGTTATGGGGAAGAAATTTTCCCTATTATGCCATCTAACCTAGCCCTGGCAGGGGCTGCTGTTTGTCAGCACTTGGCACAGATGTGCTGGTGGATAATCACGGGGCCCCAAATCGCTGTAAGGATCCCTCTGTCTCTGACAAGGCAGGCCAGGCCCGGATCGCCAACGCGCCCTCAGGTGTCCTGCACAGGTCTCCCTGTCATCACCCCTTGTGCATCTCAGGAAGATCCAGGCACCAGGACACACAGATCTCAGGAGAACACGAGCAGGGGTGATGCGGGGCCGCAAAACCCGCCCAGGACTCGGCCCGACACATCCCCACGCCAGCAAAGCCCCCCCAGCCCAGCCCCCGCACCTTCCACGGCGTTGTTGACCTCCTGGATGAACAGCTGCAGCTTCATCACCAGGGTGGCGGCGTGGGCGTCCACCTTGCCCGGGGCCTCCTGCTGCACCGCGCGGAACGCCGCGTTCACCCAGCCCTTCACCTCGAACTCGTCCGACAGGAACCGGGAGAAATCCATCGCCACGG
>VZRE01002356.1:50536-69160 GCA_013396775.1 Cephalopterus ornatus
GGTGCCGGGGCGGTCCCCGGGCGGTCCCCGGGCGGTGCCGGGGCGGTCCCTAGGCAGTCCCGGTGCCGGCCCGCCGAGCGGAGCCGCCGGACCCCCGGCACACGGGAGAAGGGCCGAGGGGGCTGTGCCCAGCGCCCCCCGAGCCCCGCGGCACCGCCCGGCGGCCCCCGCCCAGCCCGGTCCCCAGCACGGCACTGTCAGCTCTCATCGCTCCCTTCGGTGCCGTTCCCACCGCCCCTCCCGCTCCTGCCTCGCCTCGCACGCAGACCCCAGGAAAAACGGGGCCGGGGGTGTCCCTGCATCCCTGAAGAGCCCCTGCTCCAGGCACGCTGGCACGAGGGCTGAGTGGTGGTGCTATTTTTTTTTTTTTNGGTTGTTTTATTTTTTTTTTTTTTTTAATTGAAAAGGTAGTGGGGAAGAGGGTAAGTGGGCCCAGAAAGTGGCAGGAAAGGGGTATGACACAAGCATTGAGGCTCCAGAGCTCTCCAGCAGGGTCCTGTAAAGTGGGGTCAGCTACAGGGGAAGGCTGTGAGAAGGTCACACTCCTCCTGCCAGGCACAAAAAGGAAGAAGGAGATGGCAGATCCTGAGGAAATGAGCCATTATGGAGTGCTGGCCATCACTGCTGGCCCTCAGTCCCTCCACATCCATGGCTAAGGCAATATGGCAATGTCCAAGCCAGCTGGGCTTCAACTCCTGCCCCAAAGCTCTGCTTCTGGAAAGCCAGTCACCTCTCCCACCTCACTGAAGGGCTGCACACCCTGTGTGAACACCAGTTTGTACCTCAGTCGAATGGGATCCTGGGAGAGAAAGAGAAAGAGAGGGGCACATCACGATTACAGATTCCTGGGCCCCCATCAGCCTCAGCTCTCATAGCCTTGCTGGGGTGAGTCACCTCTGAAAGGGGGAACTAACACCAGTCATGTGCAAGCTCTGGAACTAACACCAGCCATGTGCAAGAAATCTTCCTAAGGATCAGAATCCTCGGAAGATAAGGATCTTCCTAAGATAGACAAGGACCAACTGGGAGACCTGTGCAAGCCACCCAAAGGCATGTTGGCAATCCAGGCCTCCCCAGCTTTGTCAGAAACAAAGGGTTCTTTACACTAATCTTGGGTCTCATCGTTATTCACCAACGCAAGAGATCTGCCACTCATCAGCTGTGCCTTGGGTGGCCTCGTGTTCCATCAGCTGCCAACACCTGCACAGTGTGTGCCTAGAGCCATCTCTGCGGGCAGATGGGGCAGAGCTGTGAGGGCCCCTGCAGTGACTGCCCATCCAGTCCTTCAGATTACAGCTCTGGAAAGCTGTTCCAGCAGGAAAAATGTCTTCCCAGCATAGTACAGACAGCTCTCTCCCCTAGATCTCCCTATTATTAAGACTCTCCCCATCTTTCACGCAAACACCCCACCCACCCCAGTGACACTCCCAGTGGCCCACCAGCAGCACCTTGCGTGGGTTGGTGAGCAGCAGCACCTGAGACACCACCATGGGAGGAAGGAGGGGACTGAAGGCTGGCAGCTCAGAACCAGAGGCTGGCTGTAACTTTATTTTCATGGTCTGAAAGAGGAAACAAAAGGAACACTTTTTAGACAACGCTGGAAAAGGTTACTGAGTGTTACTGAGCCACAGAGCTGGTTAAAGATATGTCAGCCAGACTTTGTCGCTCAGTGAAAAGCACAGCCTGCATCTAAAGACAGATATTCCTAAACAGCCAATTCTCTGCTGCACATTCACAGGCAGCACAGAGCCTTACCCAGCAAGCTGAAGCAGCTGGTCTGGAGCCCTGTCTGGCTGTAGCAAGGCCATGAATACACACTGTGAAACAGGTACCAGCACCACAGCTACCACCATACAACAAGTTCTCCATGCAGAGAAAGGGAGCCATGCAATTTCCCATGAGGAAGGCAAATACCAAGCAAGAAATGGTGAACCTTCTCCTCAGGACATTTCTGAGCATCTCTGCTACTTGTCACAGGCTTCTCACCTTTGGGACTGCAGCCTGGAATCCTATGTCCTTAATGGGGTGAGCTGAGGTGCTCAGCATGGACAGAACCATCACCAGCACATCTGGCCGGCCAGGAGCTGGGTCTCTGGAAAAGTGGAGCATGGCCTTGAAACCATTCCTGTCGTACACAGTGAGTGGAGAGATACTGCCTGCCAGAGACAAAAGGAGAATCAGAATCAAAGCTCGCATTCCTCTCCCGTCCAAGGGCAGAATAGGAAAGATGGGATAAGGAACAGCAAAAAGAAATTACACAAACAAACTTTGATGTCCTCCATCACACTCACAGACCAAGCAGCACACAGCACCTGCCCCTGATTTACTTTTGCCTCTAAGGCCAAGACAGGATCTGAATGTCTGCATTGGGGATTTAGCAGCATATTTCATTTGTCAGCAAGAGATGTCAAGTGTGGATACAACAGAGATATGATGGGAAAAACAAAGTGCTTTTCTTTGGCACACAAAGGACTTGTCCCCTTATCACCACTGCCTGGCAAATCCACACCTGACTGTCACCATCCAGCCCTTCCAAAATCTGCTAAACCTTTCACTTAAGACTGAAGGCAGAAGACAACCAAATCAAGATGTCTTTGCTCCTGTCCTCCTCCAGCAGCAGCAAGGGCCAAGGCCCGGTGGCCCTGTTAGCAGGACATGCCCTATGCCGAGATGCTGGGGTGACACTCCAGGAAGGGGCCGCAGGGCTGGGCCATACAGCCTGAGGTGGAAGGAACAGCTCGGCTTCAAGAACTGGGACAACTCCCACTCACAGGTGTCTTTAGGTCCCTGCAGAAGAACTGCTTGAAGCTTGATTGAAGGTGCGAAGGCCAGAGAGTTTAGAAGCACGTTGCAAAGATCAGCCAGGACAGGAAACTCCTGACTAATGAGCAGGGAGGACAAGGACATTTCCATGCTGTGATCCCTAGCACCTGCTCAAATTCTCAGACACATTAATCCCTTCATAGGACAGTCTTTACTTGTCTCCAGCCGACCCACACAGCATGAAGGTATGTTAGCTGCTTCCCTGCAAAACCGTGGAAGAGCTCTTGTAAGCCTCAAGTAAGCAGAGCTGGCACGCAGAATGATTGCACTTACTCGGTGTAATTGAAATTAAAGGGACAAAAAGGTTTTCTAGAGAAGCATCATAGGGAGCTGGATGCAAAGAGGCAGCAGGCTTCAGCTCATAGCCTGGACTGGGGAGTGGAGGATCTGCCACTGAGCTATTTGGGAGATCTGGAAAGGACAATTTCATTGGTGATAAATCCCTGGAAAGAAAAGCATGCAGAAAGGTTTTATTAACTGGGGACACTACATGAGATATACCATCTTCTACTGTATCTGTCTGTATTCCCAATCCCTCATCCCCTTTAGGTATAAAGAAACTGCAAGCTTACACTCTGAGTTCTTGAGAAATTCAAAAATTTTCTCTATTTAATATGGAAGATATTGCTGTTTCAAAATTCATTAAGGCAGATTTTGGTTCTGTTATTATAGTGAAACTTAGTCTTAGGACTTTGTAAGTCTGCTCTCCCTGTGCACAGCTTCCCTGGAACCCTCATCACAGAGATTAAAGGAAATTCCAGCTCAAAGACGTTGCAAGAAGCTGGGAATCTCCAGTAAAATTTCTTGTATTATGGCAGACTGGATAAGCATATTGTAACGTCCCCTGTTCTGAAGATCTGTGGATGATTATTTTGGTTGGTGAACTGTTCCAAGCTTCCACTGAATGCCTGGAAACGACTTTGTCACAGTACTTTCTGAGTGACAGGTTATTATAAAAAGACCTGACTGTAAGGTTTTTGTTCCTTTAGCTCAACATCACCTTGTTACCAGGCAATGGGATTTGTCTCCCCAAGTTTCTGACCCTTGGAAAGCCTTGGTGTGCAATTACACAAAGTGCAATTAATAGGTGCACAACTGCAGGAAAGAGCCAGTGTGTGGATGGATCACGTGCCATCACTAACCAGGGGTGGATGAAAGCTTTTCCTAGACCTCCCTGCTGTAAAACAGTATTCTTCTGCCCCAAAATCTGACTGTATTATGCAGAGTTTGCTTACAAAGAGAATGTTTTGGTCCTGGATGGTGGAGAGAGCTCTTCATTCAGGCCCTGGAATTCACTCTTCCCTGCACAGCTGTCTTCCCAGCTCTCCTGTGGTCCCAGGGTTTGAACAGCACTTACAGCTTCACTATATTCATTGCACACAGCAGGCTAGAAGATAAGGCACTTCAGGTTCATGCTACAGAATATCACCAGAAAAACCCATTCCACTGAAAAGAACCTTGTTTTTAATACCATTACTTAAAATAGAAATAAATACGAGTAATTTGGTTGCAAGCTGCAACTGCAAGATTCATTGAGAGCAGGAGGATTCCAGTTTCCCTTCATAATAAAGTAGTGTAAAAAAGGCTGCCAGAGAAAGTCAGACCAGGAATCACCTCTGATTTCTGTCCTTTACACCTTATGGACTAGTAAGTATCTGAGCATCACTCACCTCTGCTAAGCCAAAATTGGGTGGTGGTTTCTGCACAACAGGGGAATTGCTGAGACCTAAGAAAGATGCCAAAATGCCACAGATAATTTACAGAATACAAGGGTTTTCCACAGGTTCTTCCTTTGCTGTCTAACAGTGGTTTGGCTACAGTTTAACACCACTAAAGACAAATTCCTGAAAATGTACGACTGAAAGGCTCTACTTGCCCTTGGGGCTGACATTAAAGCCAAAGCTTTATTAATCACCACGATTATGCCCCAGTAACAAGGGTAGCGCTGAACTGCACTACAGACCTAAGGACTGTAACTCCTCCTCGAGCAGGCACGTGGAGGTTGTGCTGCCATGGCGGGAGGCCGAGGGTGGGTCTGCAAAGGGCTCTGGGGGAGTCTGGGCTCTGGCCTCCAGCTCGGAGAAGTCCATCAGGGTGTAGCTCTTCATGCGCTGTGGTGCTGCTCGGCACACTTTGGGAACAGAGCAAGAGTCAGAGAGGAACATTTCTATCAATGGTTCACGTGCAAAAGATGACAATGGTTACATAAGATTTTTCCTGTGTTATAAGATTTTCTTCACATTTATTCCCTTCCAAACCCCTCTCCACTGGCACACAGGAGCAGAGCTGCGGATGCTCCTCACCTGGCACGTGGGCAGAGCTGGGGGATGAACCCCCTCCATCGCCGTTCTCCTGGCAGGACACAACCTGCCTGTACTGCCCGAGCACCCGCGTGAGCTTGTCACTGGCCTGCAGGATCTCAGCTGGGGATCGAGAGGAGAAACAAAATACTGACCGCAGGGAGGGCAGGACAGGTCCACAAAACACTGATGAGCTAACGGGGAGGGCAGGGCAGGTCCACAGCACTCTCCAAACCGCTCGTGAGAAAGGGACAGTGCACCTGAGGACCTGCCTGGAGCAAAGGCCGGTGGAGCAGCCTGTCCTCAACTCCTCACTTTTCTTTCATTCCATTTTGCACGCACTGCTGCTGATTTCAGACCTCTCTGTCATTTAGCAAGATCACTGTGAAATCTGATCCCATCTCTAAAGTACTTCTAGTTCCTGCCATTTCTTCTGCATTTTTCCCAGTGTACTCGAGTCTATAATCCAGCATTCCCCAGCTGAAGAGCCCTGGCATCCATGGATGTGAAAGGAAGGTGTGAAGCACAGCTGAGCTCTTATGGTTACTTTTTCAGGTGTTTGTTCAGCAATCATCACCTCAGTCAGGTTTTCAAAGCATATGGACGGGACTGTAATGCCATCCTCTGGAAAGGGCTAATTTTCACAACTGTGGAATTCAAAGATTCTGCTCTTATGACTCTCCCCACTATTACAAAATTCAAAACATATTCTCCCTTCTGTGTTTATAGACAGGAAGAGCTTCAATCTCTGGAGAGCAAAGGACTCAAAAGCCTTTAGTTCTCTGAATATCAGAACTCTAAAACCTCTGGAAACCACCTCAGCTGGAAGAAACGGATTCACCGTTTAACTTTGGGCTTCAAGTGAGAACTAACAGCTTCCTCCTAGAGGGGCAGCAGGGGACTCAGTGCCATTCCCCTGGGTATGGTGAAAGTGAAGAGCTTTGCCTGTACCTTTGGGTACCAAGTGCCCAAGTACTCCCCTCCCAGAGGAAAGGCACACCCCTGTCACAGCAAAGGTGACAAACTGAGCTGCAAAGAAATGCAAGGACAGTGCCAGCTCTTACCTAGAACCTCATCGTCAGCCACCGCCTCGCTGGCCAGGCGGAAGAGCAGTGGCCTGAGCTTCTCACAGCGCTGGAACAGCATCTGGGGACGAAATGTTTCACGTCATTGCTCAGGAGATCCCAGGCACACTCACACTTGTACCTCTGTGATCACCTGTAAGTGATGCTCCCTCTAGAAGAGGGAAGAAGAAGGGCATTTATTCACAAAAAAGAATATTTACCTGTAGGGTCTCCTGGTCAGCTGGGGATAATTCTTGTCTCCTGTAGTTCTGCAGTAACTCATCCATATGTCTGACATTCTCAGAAACCTCGCTGATGGTGTTCACTCGTCGGGACACCTGAGCTGACTTTTCTTGTTCCTGTGATGAAAAATGAAACAAAGGTCAATAATGATTTGGCTGATACAGCCAGTGCACGTGCTTGGCCGAGGCACTCTGGGTCGCACTTGGGGAGTTCCTTCCTGTAAATACCTTATTGCAGGTAGAGGAGACACAAAGCAGGACAGGTGAGAACATGCCCCCAGCTGCATCCCACCTCCATGCCAAGGGCAAAGAGAGAATCCCCCTGCCCCACTCAGGGCACCCTGGCCCTGTGCTGGTCCATACAGAATCCATCTCCCCACAGGCACGAGTGAGACTTCAAAATTCGAGCTGGGAGTTGGTGGTTTCTGCCACACACAACGACATGCTCAAAATGACCGAAGGGATTTGTTAAACCAAATCTCCTACATAAGCAGAGAAGTGGGATGCTGTTTCAGATGGAACACGAAAATGGACAGGTCAGACGTGCACACACACACACCGTGTGCAGGAAGGAATCAGTTCTGTACAGATGTGGCTGTTTTCCACTTAGGAACTGAGTTTATTTTGGCAACTTCCTACCACTACTGCAGTCCTACTGCCAGGATCCCACTGATGGGGAAGGGTCCCACCACCCAGGCTCCTGGATATAGACATTCACATCTTCCCTCTTCCTGACAGTGGTATATTTTAGCAAAACAAAACAGTCCCACACTGTAAATTCAGAATAATGAAGACTGAAAATGGCCCCTCATCTGGGGCTGTATTCTGATCCAGTACAGAGGGTCTCCTATCAAACACTGAACGGCCACATCCCCTCCCACCCTCCCTGGCTGCAAACAGGCTTCTCCCCGAGGAGCTCCCACCTCTCTGACCACACTCTGGATCAGTCGGTTGGCTGCCTTCAGGTCGTCGGGGTGGCTACTCTTCAGAAGCCTGGCCAGGAGCTGTCAGGGCAGAGATGGGACAGCAGTGAGCAGCAGCCTCTGGGCACTGTGCTACAGGCACACATCACACGAGACACTCCAGTTCCTGTAATCCTGGAAATATGTGGGCTCCTGTCCCATGATCTAACTCAGGTTATAACGCTGCCTGCACAGAGTTGGGCTGTTGGGATTAGGAACTCTCTGGCTCTGTAGAACTTCTGTAAGACCTGGAGAAGCCCTTCCTTGGGAAGGTTTCATAGAAACTGATGCTTTTCTATAAAGAATTTTCACTTTTTTACTAAGCAAACATTTCTGACAAAGCCTCACAGCATACCCTAGCTGTTGTACCACAGGAAGGATCAACATTATTCTGAGATATTCTAAGCATAAGCTCCCAAAATATTACTAAGCCTCTTTTCTCATCAGTACAAATCAGAGGGTGCATCAAGAAAACTCTCAGGTTTACCTTGGATTTCTCTTCATCTGTGTCAAAAATAGAATTCTGAGGTCTTGGCGAAGGAGGGGGTAAAGTTTTGTCTTCTGGTAGTTTGGGATCTTCTTTAACAATCCCTGGAACAGGTAACAGTAGCTGTTCAGTGCTGCCTGAGCTGCTGAAACCCCGATGCTCAACAGTGTGGGGGGTTTTGCATGGGATTTCTGGATTACCACTGAGGACTATTAAATATAATGGAATGGATAAAAAATTCAGCTCAGGAACTCTCTGAACCCATCTATCATAATCCTGAGAGAGTATTCCAGGGCAAAGATCATTCTGAGTTTGTCCAATATCTTTTCCCTCACTTTGTGAACAGAGGCCTCCAGGCCAGCCTGAGCTGTGACTCGGGGAGGCTGTTCTTTGGTAAATCCTTTTAAACATCCTTAATGCATCCTTCAGTACCAAACCAGCCTGAGAAGTGTGGCCTTTGTCTCTTTTCCTAACACACAGTATGTTATGAAAAAGCTGAGTCACAAACTGAAGGGGACAGATATCTGTGGGGGGAAACCACGAGGCTTGAGAAGCTAAAAAGGAAACTGAATTAACAGAACTGAACCTTGTTTCTTCAGCATCTGATAAGCATCCCGGATTTTGACTTCCTGAGGAAACCAGACTGTCCAACTGAATATTACTTCTGTGACCCTCAACTTGACTTTTTCTGAAGACCAAGTTCCATAGTACTGAAAACAAAATGGTAAAGAAAGACAAAATTTTAAGCATTAATTTAATTTTAACCCCAAGCATTGGTGCCAGCCGCAGCGCAGGGATCTGGCTCTGAGGGGTTTGTGTCCAGACACCACGGAGAAAATGGATTCATAAGAGTTTATTCACAGTGCTGTCAACGGTGTATTTTGGGATTTAGGGAACAGTGCATCTAGCTGTGGCTGTAAACAAAAGGAATGCTACTAAGTGTATGATAATTACATACATATTGCATGACAATCAAAATGAAACCACTTCAAACTTTTCTGATTAGTTATCGAATCCAAAATCCAAAGGAGGTTGTTTTATTTTAGTGAAAAGAGATCTGTGCTTAACTTTAACCACTTCCCTTAACTACTGCAATGCGATCGCACCATCGGCCCCAGCCAGCCCCGGGAACAGGAAAACTGATCAAAACCAGAAACAAAAGTTCTTGTCTTTTATCAGCATCTGGATGTTTTCTCCAATTTCTCTTATTATTGCCTACGAGCACTCACTTTAACATATTATAAAAACACAAACCTACCCGAGATCAGGCATTTCAAACTCATATGAGGATACCTGTCCTGTCAGAACAGCAAACAGAATTGTTTGCAGTGACATATTCTTTAAGCTCTGTGGTTTCACTGGAATCTCATTAACAAGCCTGGGACTGAGAGAATGGGTTTTGTTCTTCAGTTGAGCATTTCTCTGAAATCAGCTTTTTGCAGCTCTGCCCTCGGGCTGATGCAATGGAAAATGAAACATGTGCCATTGGTAAATGTGTGCAGGACCCACCAAAAAGGGGAATTGATGATTGTGGTGCCAAGAGGGTATTTCAGGCAGTCCCAGGCCTGACCTGATGCAGAGGAACACGGTCAGAAGATCCCACAGCCTCTGATAAAGTGGGGCTGCATTTCTCATCCTGAAAGGCCCTGTAACCACCACCACCTACCTTTGGGGAAAGCACTTTAATCAGCTCATTCAGAAACCTGAATTTTGCTATTTCACTGTGAAATCTGTCACCACAGTTGTTCACACAAGTCTCCAGCACCTGCAGAAAACAAAATGTTACCAACAGGAACTGTACAAACCAGGCTTGGGGAACTTTCAAAAACTTTGCCATTATAATCCTAAATCTAAGAACTTTCTGGCACTGCATTCACAAATACAAGACACTGAGAAAATTGTGCAGCAAGGACATGTATTTTTCCTTCACCAACTTTCTACAGCAGCATGTTTAAGACTGTCTGCTCTATTCTACCTATCACTAACAACTTCCAGGCCACTGCCCTGTGGTGGGACACAAGTCACACAGATAGAGCTGCAGTCCGCAGAAACACCTCAGCAGAGTGATGTGGGGAGGAACAATAGCAGCTTCTCCCTCTGCTCTGCCCTGGTTTCTGTATTCCTTGTGCAAGGGAAAGTTAAAAGGGAGAGACATCCAAGAAAAACAGAAGGGGTGAGACATCTAAGAGAAGAGAGAGCTGTACTGTCTGCTATGCTGTTCTACCCACCAAATTCTGTTCCCAAGTGTGGATGGAAGTACTTACTGTGAGTGCATGGAGAGCTTCCTTCTCCTGAGGGGACTGGATTTTATGTGCCAGCAGCCTCAGCGCAAGCAATGGGCTGGGGAGGAGCAGAAGCAAGTCAGACCACAAAGTTCCCAGGAAAAAGAAATGCTGCTGGTTTTGCTCTGCAGAGAAGAGCACTGCTGGATTCACAATGGGAGAGACACCCTTCCTCGGGCATGGCTCTGGCCGGGGGCTGGCACGCACATGGGGCAAACTAGAGCCCAGCGATCCCAGTGCTGCCCTCGGGCCGTGCCCATGGCATGTCCCTTGGAGGGAGCAGGGGGACAGCCTGTGGATCTCTCTGGGCAGGCACATGAGAGCTGGCTCTCCGCAGCCACTTCGGTGACAGCCCAGCCAGCCTGTGCTGGCTCCTGGGCACCACCCCGGTGCCAGGCTATGAGCTCTGAGCTGTCTGCTCTAAGCACAGAGATGTCCACTAAGCTTTCACAGGTCATTTGCCTGATTAGTCCCAGCTACTTCCCACAGAACCCAGACTATTAGCTGGAAGGTGGGGAAGTCCCAGCAGAGATCACTCACCCCTCAGGAAGGAAAAGCCGAGGCTGAGTTCCCTCAGGGCTTCCATGCAGAACCCCACATCAGGAATCCTTGGCCAGATTCCAGGGGGGCTACTGAGGGCAGGGCCAGCAGGACCTGATGCCCAGTGTTGTTCCAGCACTGGATGTCTGAGCCCATTCCCAGGCATCACCCTCCACCAACCACATCGGCATACACCTATCTCCAACTCATTTCCACTCCTGGGAGCAGCAGAGCCCACTGAGACCATTCCCAGCTCCTTCTCCCGCTCCCCACACTGCAGCCCCAGGCCCCTTTCTCCCCCAGCCATGAGGGAAGCTCAGAGCCAGACACAGCTCCAGCGAACACAAAGAGCTGTGCCTCTGCCTTACCCCTCTGTGTCGGTGTTCACCTGGTCACAGAACCGCTGGATGCATTCCCAGTTTTCCTCAGGAATACTTGGGTCAGTGGCCTTGTCTTATAGAGGGAGAAAAGCAAGAAAAGAAGCAGCAGAGCTCAGTTTCAGTGTGAGCGAGCAGCTCAGGGCAGGAAGTGGCTCAGACCTCACTGCTGCTGCTGCTCTGGGGCTTTTAGCAGCAGAAACAGGATGAGAAGAAAACAGCTGTTACTAAAATCTGCCTAAAATACAGTCCCAAGCACACTTTTAAAGCCAGGCACAACCCGACCACAGCAGATATTGCTTTTAGCACAATAAACTGAAAAACCACTTCCAAGCAGCTTTCCCAGGATCACACGGCAAATGTGCTGAAACACAGGAACCATTTACCCTTCTGCACAGTAAATTGAGGAAAAAAAGGTCTTTTTTTGCTTTATCCACTCCCCGACCTGTTGTTCAACCAGCTTTTCCTGGCCAAGAATGGACAGGAGAGTTGGGGAAGAGAGATACAGCAACAGCACCCACGAGCATCACCGTGAAGATGATGGGCCCTTACCCACGGAGCTGAAGCTGCTCCAGTGCCCATCCAGTTTGGAAGTGGCACCGGAGCCAGTGGCCAAGGCAGCCCGGACCCCAACCCCATCCCCACTCACTGAGCCACCGCTCCAGCTCCCCGGTGCCAGCCATGGGCTCCCGCTCTGCTCCGCCCCGAGCAGGAAGCAGATCCACCCGCCCTTGCTTCTTGCATGCCCCGTGGGAAGCCCACGTGAGCTTCTGTGGTGTGGAAGCGTTCACTGTGGGCGTGGGCTCAATAAAACACCCCCCAAACCCCTTTGGCAGCTCCTCCCCTCGCTGGCGTGCAGAGCATTGGTGAGAACGGAACGAAAAGTCACCACATTAATTTAATAATTAAAAGGGCATCAGACAAAACAGGAAAAGACATTCCAGTCTCCAGATCAGGGATATTTTTAGCAGAACCATGCATATGACACAGTACACAGGGAGGAGAGTTCCCCTCTCCAAGCAGCTCACTTAGCTTGGCAGAACACCAGGGCAGTTAAGAAGGCAGCAGCTCAAATATACATATATTTCTATATATAAAAATACTTTCCCCACACAGTATTTACTGGGGACCTATGTTGTCATAGCTGTAGGTATCCTGATTGTGAAGCTATCTCCAAAAGGAGACTCATCTGCTGCTATCAGCAGTTACTTCCTGTCCATGTGGTCTGAATTTAAATGCTGATAAATGTCTCTTTCTCCCACCCTGGAAATCCGGCTCCCTGTACAAACCAGGCTCCTTGCACAAGGTGACAGCAGGATGCAGCTGAATTTGGATTTTGTTTCTCTTCCAGACAAAGTGGTTTGTGCTTAGTGCAGGTACATACAGACCTAGAAACAGTATGGACACCTGCCTGATCTAAAGCTTAGCTCATCTGATCAGAGATAACCGTGCTGAGATCAAAACCACAGGTGGAGGACCATGGCACATGCTCCTGTGCCATCCGAGAGCAGCCCAGCAGTGTCACCGCTGTCCCGTGTCAGCTGGACAGTGCTCTGTGGATCCGGCCACTCACTTCCTTGGCTCCCAAAGTCACCATCATCTCGGCAACGCTCGGCCCGTGCTGCAAACACAGAAGGAGTCACTGCACATGTGGCAACTGGCACTTCCCAGCACTGGGTTATGTGTCATCCTGACGGAACCCACGGAGCGATTCACGCTCAGATCGCTGTCAGAGCGAGGAGGGGGGTTCCTTAACAGCTCCAACAAGAGTTTGGGGTTTCTCCTCCTGAAGGCAAATGTTAGCCCTGGTCAGATGGACCTGAAGGATTAATGCCAGAGCTGAGCCAGGATTAGGCTTTGGAGAATTTTCATAAAACTTGGGTTTGAACTCTATGAAAGCAGATTGCACATAAAATCCCAGTTCTGCCCCAAACCTACAACCTTGCCAATGCTCCCTATGGCTGCTCCAGAGGATTTTCTGACTTCAGATTCATAACCAGCATATTCACACTCTGACACTGCTGCTGCTCCCAAATGTGCAGAACAGCTCTTATAGCCAGAGCTGCTAGGTACTGGCACATGTGCTCCACATGGAACTGATGCTGGGCCCTGTGAGGTGTCCCAGTACCAGCACCCTGGTACCAAGGAGAACAGAGCTGGGAAAAGGGAATGGGAGAGAGAAGAGGAAAGAGGGGAAAGGAAGGAAAAGAGGAAAAAAGGGTAAGGAAAGGAGGGGAAAAACGAAAAGGGGGGAAAAACGAAAAGGCGGGAAAAAAGAAAAGGGGGGAAAAACAAAAAAGGGGAAAAAACGAAAAAGGGGAAAAAACGAAAAGGCGGAAAAAAAGAAAAGGGGGAAAAAAAGAAAAGGGGGAATAAGGAAAAGGGGAGGGGGGAAGAAAAGGGGGAAAAAAAGAAAACAGGGAAAGGGTTCCATTCTCAGACTTCTTGTTTGTACCTGCTGCCCGCTGAGTGCCAAGCGGAGGAGCTGCATCATGCTGCTGTACTTGGTCTCTCTGGTTTGCTTCTGGAGGTTTCTCAGGTCTTTGTTCAACTCCTCCACTGTCAAGGCAGCTGCTTGTCTTGTCATGAGCCTTTAGGAAAGAAGGTGTCCTTACAGTCTGAGGACAAGAAAACCACAGGATTCCTACTCTTCACAACATCCCAGTGCCAGGGTGCT
Organism: Cephalopterus ornatus; assembly: GCA_013396775.1. Lineage (NCBI taxonomy): Eukaryota > Metazoa > Chordata > Aves > Passeriformes > Cotingidae > Cephalopterus > Cephalopterus ornatus. The sequence continues at coordinate 64,291 of VZRE01002356.1, forward strand.
CTCTCTGCTTGCCAGAAGCACAGCTCACTCAAAAGAGCAAGTTTAAATCACAAAATTTTGCCAAAGACCTGGAAAACCACAGGAAAAGCAGAATTCTGACTGCTTTTTAATAATACAATTTTCAGAGATGAGGAATCGCCACTGACACTCAGCTAAGGCAGCAGCATACTTACCCTAAGACTAGTTTTCCTATATCATCTACTTCTGCAGAAATCATTTGCAGCTGCTGGCGGGACACCGAGGGCCTGACCCACAGGTAGGAGTAATCACTCGACACCAGATTCTTCAGGAGGCTGATGTGACCCTGGGGAAAGAAAGCAAAGCTGGCAAGGCAGAGGGTTACACTGTGGGGAAAGCAAACCCATCCAGCCTGGGCTGCACACCAAGCTGGAGACCCCCCCCACCAGTGCCTTGTACCTTGCACTGCTTGGAGGAAATGTCACTGGCTGACATTGAGGCAGCCAGATTTTCCAGCCTCAGAACCCCTCGGAGTGAGCAGGGACAGAGGCAGCTCAGAGGGCTGTGGTTGTCCCTGAGGTGCTGAGCCATGTGTGGCTGACTCAGAGCTGGCTGGGGAAGTGGCCGATTATGTTCATATGCCCCTTCACCAGGCAGTGGGAATCCATAAATCACCATCCCACTGCCACCACACAGGCATCACGCTGGCACAGTCGGGTCCTGCCCCTATAAAGAGAGCTTTATCTTTCACAAGGAGTCTCCCAGACACTACAGCAGCATCCCATGGGCAGACTGGGAACAGCTGGGCTCACCCTCCCCCAGCCAGCACTCAGCCCCTTCACTGAGCTCCCAGCACACAAACCACACTGGTTTCACCAGGATCTTCATCTGCCTCAGCAGAGGCTGCTTGGACTCTGCTTCCAAGGCACAGGGCAGCAGCAAAGCAGAACACCTTCCGCTGCCCAGTCAGCAATGGGGAGACATGAGCCGGTACGAGGGATCTGGGGTCTGGACATTCCTACCCCAAGCCAGCTACTTCCTGGGCTACAGAAGTGCAGCTTGGATACTGTCAGCTTATCTAGACAAAGCCACAGCTGATCTGATCCAGCACTACCCACAGTTCTGCTCTGAGTGGGAAACAGAGGTCTTCCAAAAGCACCCTCACAATTCCTGATCACTTCCACAGCGGGGACACATCTCTCCATGAGGGAGCTCTCTGCTGGCTCAGCAAGGTATGGATGAGCTTATGACTCTGCAAGGACCATCAGGACGTTCACCAGGCCCATTCCCACAGGTCAGCTGCCTGTATCAGGGGATTTTGGCAGCCGGCTGGCACATGAGCACTGGAGCAGGCCATGACAGCTGTGTGCAGCCTGTGCCACAGCACAGCTTCATCCAGGAATCCCACATCACCTCAGCTCCAGAATGGTGACACACTGCTATCACTGCTCATACTTTTCTCAGCAAGAGGACTTGCTCCACGTATTCCTTTTCCAGAACCTCTGGATCCACTTGCTGATCCCCATAGATGTGCTTCACCAGCTCCTGCAGCTCCCTTACAAGCCTCTGGCGCAGCCCTTTGTTCTCGATGTGACGGGCGAGGTGAATCCTGCAACAGAGAGGAAACCTGCTTTTGGACTGCTTTGGGTTAGATTCGATCTAGTCACCCCAACCACATTTACCAGTTAAAACTGTGGAACTGTTAGAAAAACAACATTAAACCACAAACTGTCTACAATGAAGCATTTAGCTCTGGCGCCCCACAGTGAACTGAAGATGAGGCCACTCTTAGCAGCACAATGTCCCAGCAGCACAAGTGTACTTGCAGAAGAATCTTCTGGAAGTGTTATCTCTTTTTAGATGTTATTTTGAAAATAAAGACTTTGCATCTCCCCAGCTACATGCACCCTCTCCCTAGCCTTTCACAGTGTTCCCAACACCAGTGTCCAAGCACAGCACCCAAAAGGAGGCAGAAACGGTGTGAGCAAAAACTTTTACTTTACTGCAGCACAGCCCAAGAGCTGCTGCATCAAGACCATGCTTGATCCCACAAACAAACCTCTAGCCACGGCTAAGTGCTAGGAATAAATTCTCAGCTATGTGTTATTCAATACATTTAAAAGCCACCAATAATTTTTTACCTGTTGAATTCTGGGAGCATTTCAAGATCCAGGAGGGCAGAATGGGTGGTAATTCTGCCTATTTCAAACTGTGAAATCAACTCCTCCAAAGTCCTCCCCATCTGCTTCTCTGCAACACAACCCAAAGGGAATCACACATCCAACTGCTTCTCACCGCAGGCCTCAGGCGCGGGGCTGGGGCAGCAGCATCGTCAAGGAAAGGTGACACAGGACAGCCACTTGTGCAGTGCCAGCAGTAGCAGGGACACCCCTGGCAGGCAGGAGGGAGCTGAGAGCAGGCGCACACGGAACACTGCTCCATCCCCAGGAGCAGGCTCTGCCAGCTGCTGGTGAGGCCCTGGGACACGGGACATTCCGCTTGGCTCTGCCGCCTTCCTCAGCAGAACATCCCCTGCCTCAGTCAGACAAAGAGACGTAACACTCAGCCAGAAGACTTCACTGCCTAAGGAAGATTTCGCTCTCAAGCAGAGCTCCTGAAATACAACTTGTGATCCTCACACAGCAAGAGCCACAAAAGGAGACTGACTCTACTCCTCGTGGTCTGTCAGGTTAAACAAGAAGTGGGACAGATGTTAGACAGCACTGTAATTATTAACTATGGCATACAAGTTTTCCCAAGAGTTCACAGACAGTTTTTCCACCTCGAGGTGAGGGTTGTCCCAGGTGGGAACCCATTAGGCACCATTCCAGCTCCTTTCACCGGAGCTCCGTAGAAGCCCTGGTGGCATTTCAGTGCTGACTGGTCACTGACACCCATTTCCTTACCCCTTCAAACACTGACAAAGTTCTTAGCTATTAAAATAAACCCAACCCATTGCCCAAATTCAGCACCAAGTGACCTGGCAGGCAGGAGCCTGTGGTGTTACCTGCGAATCCCGAGCCGCAGTTGGTGACAATGTCCAGCAGTGCCTCCGGCAGGAAGCCGTCACGAACAAAGCGCTCCAGGAAGATGTCCCCTTGCCTCTTGGACAACTTCCCACCATCCTTGTTCAACAGCAGCGGGAGGTGCCCAAACTGAGGGGGCTCCCAGCCAAAGGCTTTGTAGAGAAGCAGGTGCTTGGAGGTTGAGGTCAGCCACTCTGTCCCACGCAGCACGTGGGTGATGCCCATGTAGTGGTCATCCACCACGTTTGCCAGGTGGTACGTGGGGAATCCGTCCCCCTTGAGAATCACAGGGTCGCCTTCCACCTCAGCCACCTCATGCTTGTTCCAGCCATAGACCAGGTCCTGGAAGGGTTCCACGCCCTTCTCCAGCCGGAAGCGGACAACGCAGTCGAGGCCCTGTGACAGCTTCTGGGCCACTTCCGCGGGCGTCAGGTGCCGACACCGGTTGTCGTACCTTTGGGAGATGAGAACGACAGTCTCAGTTCAAAACAGGCCAACCCCACGAGTCGCTTTCACATTCCCAAAACCCTACACCGATGCCTGCGTTTCAGCTGTAACCTGCCCAGCACGTGTCCAGTCAGACACCTCGGGGGGCACTCCCCGAAGCCTCTGAAGGTGACGCGGGTTTTTCTCTCCACGGGCAGCGACACAACCCTACTGCTGCACGACTGTCAGTTTTCTGGCCGCGCGCAGCCCAGAGGGTCCCCGGGGGCAGGGGCTCGTACCGCGGGGTGTGCTGGGAGCGCAGGGCCTCCCTGCGGAGCAGCTCCAGGCGCTGCGGGGTGCAGAAGCAGCGATAGGCAGCTCCACTCTCCAGCAGCGTGGCGCTGGCACCTCGGTACAGCTCCAGCCGCAGCGACTGCACGTATGGCCCGCGGGGGCCACCTCGGCACGGGCTCTCGTCGGGGGGGATACCTGGAACAGCAGCACAGGACTGGGCAGCTGGGCCATCACAACAGCCCCCACAAAGGCAGAGTCACGCCCACCCTCAATATGAGTGCTGTTCAGTAAGTGAAAAATGAAAGATGTTTCTAAATACCTGCCCAGTTCAACATATCTTCTATTCCTTCTGCAGCTCCGGGCACCACCCGATTCTGATCTGTATCCTCCACTCTCAAAATAAAGGTCCCTTGGTGTTTTTTGGCAAAGATATAATTGTACAAAGCAGTCCGAAGGCCACCCAAATGCAGAAAACCTGTAATCGCGGGGAAATCAGAGGAGCTGGTCACAAAGAAGGCCCAGGGGAGAGTTCTAAACGTGAGCTGGAAGAGCGATGGATGCTGCCTGCGATGGCAGTGGGTCCCGGAGGTTACCGAGGCCAGAGCTGCACCGCACAGACGCAGCTCCGGGGGCCCTCGCTATGGAAAGGAGTTGTGGGTAACTCCTTCCAGGAACGGACCCCATGAAGTGACCTGGAAACCCCTCGTGGGCCGGCACGTCCCAGGGAACACGACTGCCAGCAGAAACCCCGCACAGCCCAGAGGACACAGAGAGGCGCCGTCCGGGCGAGCCCGGGAGCTCCCCAGGGAGCCATAAGGTGCCTTCCCCCCGCACACGCCCCTCGGGCGTCCGAATTCGCGTTTTCCAACTCACACCGGCGCCGCCCCCGGCGCAGCGGAGCCCCGGGGGAGGGTGGGCAGGAGTGCGGCTGGCGAGGCACCGGTTACCTGTGGGGCTGGGCCCGAACCGCACTCGCGGCCCCCGTTCGGGCCCAGACCCGGGGCGCCCAGGCCCAGACCCAGACCCAGGCCCAGGCCCAGGCCCAGGCCCAGGCCCGGGCCCCGTTCCCGTTCCCGCCGCCGCCGTCCCGCGCACCGCGCGCAGCGCTCGCGCCATCACTCCGCGCGCACGTGGCCCCGGCGCCGCTTCCGCCCGCCCCGCTCAGC
>VZRE01002356.1:69814-81174 GCA_013396775.1 Cephalopterus ornatus
GGTCTCCGGAGGGCGAGGAGCGCCGGGAGCCCCTGCAGGCGTCTGTCAGCAACGGCGGCGACGCGGGGAGCGGCAGGGAGCTGGTGGAGCTGAAGGTGATCTGGAACAAGAACAAGTACGACGTGAAGTTCTGCCTGGACAGCACGGGGGCCGAGCTGAAGCAGAAGATCCACTCGCTCACAGGTGCGTTGGGGCTGCCGCCGCCTCCCCCGCGCCTTCCCCCCGCGGGCTCCTAACCGCTGTGCTTGTCTCTAGGCCTCCCGCCGGCCATGCAGAAAGTTATGTTCAAGGGACTCCTGCCGGAGGAGAAAACGTTGCGGGAAATCAAAGTAACGAACGGAGCGAAAATAATGGTTGTGGGCTCTACCATCAATGATGTGTTAGCAGTAAATACACCCAAAGAAGCTGCTCAACAGGAGGTCAAAGCTGAGGAAAACAAAAAGGAGCCACTTTGCAGACAAAAGGTTAGTATTAATGTCTCAATAATTGCTGGCGTGAGAGAGCTGTAGGATTTACATGATTCTTCTGCAGACAACTCTGGGTCCTGTTCCTCCTCAGAGCAGGCTGAGGGTTCATTTCTGACAGCTCAGCACTGGAAGGGCTCTGGGCAGGGGAGTTCAGCAGCAGTGAAGAGTTTTTATTGGCATAAAAGACTTCGATCTCCAAAACCTGCTTAAAATGAACACCAAGAGAGCAGCTCCTGCAGCTGTCCCAGCACTGAAGGGGATGTGGGTGTTGAATTCTGCTTTTATATCTTGGAGCACAGCTCAGTAGGCTGGTTTGGTGGTGGGGCTAGTAAATGGGTTCCAGCTCAAGGTATTACCAGCCTTGTACCTTCCGCAGAATAAACTTGGTTAAAATTAAGTGGTGCACCCTTGAACTGTATCCTCTAGGAAACGTGCTGTTGGTGTTCTGTCCTTTGTCATCGTTTATCATCTGAGTCCCTTTGTCACTTAAAGGGACCCAGCCAGGTACGAGCTGTGGCTGTGTGTTTATTAGTTACTGTTGCTCTAATCCTTTCTAGTTTGGTGCTGGCAGATGTGGAGGGTTTCTGCCATTCACTGGATGTAGCGCTTGCCTGTTAAAACTATCAAAACACCAAATGCTAGCTCTGTGGTTTGGCACATATGAAGTGAGAGCGGGATCTGGGATTCCTGCATTTTTTTATAGACGTATATTTAAGTGTCTGTATATTCTAGAACAGTTGTTACCCTTGGCATTATGTTGGGGTTCTTTTCATTTCTGTAATTTCTTTAAGAGTGTCTTAGAAAGTGCTCAATTAAGTTTGAAAATAACTGGTTCCCTTCTGATAAGTGCCTGTGGACAGCCCTCAGCTGTCTCTTGGTGCTATCAGTGTGGTCAGGGGAGCAGCTGGAAGTACATTGCAAAGCTCTGTTGTGTTTCTGTGAATTTAATTTCTGCTTTTATGTTGTAGCAACACAGAAAAGTATTGGATAAAGGAAAACCTGATGATGTGATGCCTTCTGTCAAAGGCGTGCAGGTGCGTGGATATGGGCTTGAGATGCTCAGAGTGAGAGAAGAGACTTTTTTGTGGTTTGAGACCTTTCTCTGCTGGTTGAATTGGTTTTTTGCCATCTTAGCAGAAAGCTGGAAATATGGATGGTCTTATGCTTAAAATATGGAGAGAATGTAGCTTGTCTGTCCCGGTCCCTCAGCGTGACTGTGTCCCTTTGCAGGAGCGCCTGCCGACGGTGCCGCTGTCCGGCATGTACAACAAGTCAGGGGGGAAAGTCAGATTGACCTTTAAACTCGAGCAAGACCAGCTGTGGATTGGTACAAAAGGTGAGCACCTCTCAGCCTTGGGGGTGAACAGTTGGTAATTGGGCTGTGACTGAATTATGTGACCTAGAAAAGCCTCTCCTGTGACTAAATCGTGTTTAGGGAGTGATGGTGGTATTGCAGTGCTTCAAAATGAAACTTGGATTCCTCTTCTGACATCCCATTCTCAAGATCATTGAGTAGTACTTAATATTCCACTTCTGTTCCTGAAAAACTGGAGTTCAGTTGTGCCAGCAGACTAAAAGTCCAATGTGCTATTCCTGGTTCCAAATGTAAATGATAATATTTGGCATTTCTGACATATCTCAAAAGTACTCCATAAACACGGACTTGATGCCAAGAGCACACAGAGGCTCAATTGGCCAAGTCTCAGAAGGGAATCTCAGAACTGGGATTAAAACCAGGAGTGTTGGCGTCTCTGGCACTCTCTGTCCTTCCAGCCAGAATTACTCGGGTGTCTTGTCCGAGTGAGGCGTGACTGTGGTGCTGTGCGGAGGGATCGGTTTGCAGTCATGAATGGTGCCAGGAAGAACTGGGATTGACGTGGGGATGAGGTGCCTTGCTGAGGACATCTGTGTCCTGGTTTGGGCTGGGATATAGCTAGTTTTCTTCCCAGTAGCTGGCTTGGATTCAGGGTGGGAATAATGCTGATAAGAGCTGATGTTTTGGTTGTTGCTGCACAGTGCTTACCCTCAGTCAAGGACTGTCTGGTGTCTCCAGCTCTGTCCAAGGAGCTGGCAGGGAGCAGGGCCAGGACAGCTGGCCAGAGGAATATTCCACACCACAGAGCATCGTGTCCAGTATAAACTGGGGGAGTTGTCTGTGAGGGGTTGGTCACTGCTGAGGGACAGGCTGGGCATTGGTCAGTGGGTGGGGAACAGTTATGTTGGGCATCACTGGTTTCTCTTGGGTTTCATTTTCCTTATTTTATTGCTATTATTATGATCAGTAGTAGTAGTATATTTTGTTTCAATTATTAAACTGTTCTTACCTGAACTCGTGAGTTTTTTACTTTTTTTCCCCAGTTCTCCTCCCCATCCCAGCAGGGCAGGGGGCACTGAGTGGCTGCATGGTCCTTAGTTGCCACCTGGGGCTAAATGGGACACTGGGGTAGCCCCTGCCTCCTAAGGAAGCTGTGCTCCTTCAGTTTGACCAGGACGGCAAATTTATAGTGATGAGCAAGAGGAATAAAAGTGCTTGCTCACTGTCCCAGCAGAGTAGCCTAATTGGATGGTAATAATACCTCCAGCTGGTACAGTATTTCCAAAGTAAGCAGAAATCCTGGAAGTTTTTGACCTTTTCTTTGTAGGACAGACTTGACTGTGAAGATCTTTCTGGCTCTAAAACCCCTCTTGGTCTCAGTTGCAGTCATTTCTCTCCTGGGCAAAGTGATGGAACGAGGTATTGGGGGGTGTTTTTTCCTCTCTAGGTTGGGGAGGCAGATGTTTCTGTTACTGATCCTGTGTTCTAAATGCACTCTTAGTGTTTAGGTGATTAATCTCTTCCTTCGCCTTCCAGATGAGTTGCAAGTATAGTGTTTCTGAGGCGTTCTAGATTAGTGTTCCTTAAGCTTTGAAATTTGATTCTTCTTGTAGTCATCCATCTTTCCTGTAACCTGTTTCCCTACTTCCCCAAATTAGCAGCAGATTGCTTCCTCTAGGGAATGGCTGTAATTGCTGGATGGTTTTGGGAAAGCCTCCTTCCTGCTCTGAGAAATGCATGGCAGAGGCTAGCATGTACAGGCTGAAGGAAACCCACCGGAGTGTCCATGCAGCTTCTCACTTGCTGCTGTTGGAAAGTTGGAGCTGGTCCTTCCCCCTGCAGCCTCCCTGGGCCTCACAGGGCATTTGTACAGGTGTTTTTAGCTCAAAGGTTGCCCCGCTGCTCTGGTCAGTTGTGCAGAGGCACTGACAATGTGGATTTTGTCCATTGCTGGGATACTCTGAGCAGTAATTGATTTGGGGGATCCTGAATGAGGGCAAAGGGAGTTTTTACCCCGTGAATGAACTCGTGAGTCTAAGCAGGCTTAGTTACAGCACTGAGGCAGAGTGTTTGTCCTGACGTCGCCGAGTTTATCTCCCTACATGCCTTTTTTGGGTAGGTGCTTTTTGATTGATTACACAAATCAATTAGGTCTGTCTCAGGAACTCATAATTTGGCTTGTCATTTGTAGAGTGTTTTGGGTTTTCTCTGTCTTGTATCTAAGTAGATAATTTTAGGCTAATGGTGAACACTGGAACTGAAAGGCAGCATCTTGAAATTAAGTGTTCAGAGAGAAGTGAGGACAGAGCTGGTAGAAAAACTGCCCTGGACCATGTACTTAGTTGCTCTTGTTGGTGTCTGTGGCTGGCTGATGGTACTCTGCTGTGTAATTTTAGCCTTTTTTGTTCTGTTTTTTTTTCTATTTGTTTCTGTCCCTGTTTGCTCTTTTATATCCCCTTGCCCTTGCTTCTCTGAACACTGCCTTGGGGTAAAGCCAGGCCTCAGCTTTCCGAGTTAGATCAGCCTTTCTTCACCAGCTTTCAGCCCTGCTGTTCATCTGTAGAGTTCAATGTAATCCTTGGTAGTTGGTTTGGAATATTCTCACAGCCAGAGTACATTCCACTGGGATGAGCAATTCTGCTGTTCTGCAAGGATTTGTTCCTTGTGGTAAAACATTAAATATAGCCCAGGTTTTCCCATCACTCATTCTAGGCCCAGATCAGGAACACTGAAGTGCTTCTTGTGGTGCAGAGGAACTGTGTTTTGGGTTCTCTCACGTTGTTGGGATGCCAGCTGGGGGGTGGTGCTGCCAGGTCCTGGGCAGCAGGTGCCCAAACTCACCTGAGGGGAGACTGCTGACCTAAGGGGTTTCTGGCATCAAGGGAGGTGATACATGAAATTAATGTGAAGTATTGCTTCCCTGAACATCAGAAATAATACTCTGATCAATTTTAATGTAGAGAGAACAGAAAAATTACCCATGGGGTCCATTAAAAATGTGGTGAGTGAACCTATTGAAGGCCATGAGGATTATCACATGATGGTGAGTAACAGCTCTACTTTAATCATATCCAATTCCTTCATGCAGAACACACCAGGAAGGCTGTAGATTGGAGCAGGCTGGAACTGGATGGTGGTTCCAGCCTCATGGGGATGGGGCTGTGGGCTGCTGTCACAGTGTCAATATTTTGGGTCCATATTGAGTATCTGCTTCTGTGTGGAAGTCTGGGCTGGTTTCACACAAACACGAAGTGTTTAAGCATTATTTTGTATCTTCTGACTGTGACGGTGTTAAACCAGTAAAAATACTTACAACAGAGCTCATGATTTTTTAGTGATATTTTTCAATACCTGATTTGATTTCTAGTGTCAGTGGTATTTATATAAACAACAGGCCTTGCTGGAAGTTAAAAGAAAAAAGGACTTGATGCTGCAATGGTTTTTCACAACTCTAATTTTCTGAACAACTGGCATTTGATCTAGCAAAGTAACCTTTCAGAAGAGAAGCTGTGCTAATGTACTGAATTTTTGTCTGTTTCTTTCAATCTGTGGGTTTTTCGAAGCACAGTAAGTAACTTTTAATGTTAGTTTCTTTTCTATAAGAAGTCTGTTTCCTCCTTTAGGGGGAGAAAAGAAAATGTTTTACCTTAGAATCATTGTCTGCAGGAGGGGAGTGCTGTAGTCTCTGTCCAGATACTTAATTTTTGTTCACCCATGGGAGAAAATGTCCTCTTCAGCACAAGTTGCAATAAATTTATCCCACAGCAAGGACAGAGGTTCTGGCATGCCTTAGTGCTCCTCTCCTGGGCATGGGAGAGAAGTTGAGAATAGGGCATTATGTCTAAATATAAAATCCTCTGAAATGTTATGACTATAAAAATACGGTCATTGTCTTGTTTAGCTCCTGTTTTGGCTTCTCAGCTCTGTCATCTCTTTAGAGACTCTGAGTTATGCTTCAGATTGCGTTCCAGAATATTTTCCTCATGTTCTTGAAGCTGGCCGTGAGTTTTGGTTGCTGCTGTGATGTTGTGAAAGGGAAGAGGTCATCGTTTTATTGGTGCTGGGCAGCACTTGTTTTTCTGGAATGCTCCTTTAATTGCCCACCGAGGAGCTGTAGTGTGCACTGGGTGCTGGAGGGAGCAGCAGGTGGGACGCACTGGGCTGGTTTGGCAGTGGATGAGCTGTGCCTGTCCCCTGGGGCCAGCAGCTTGTTCCCATGTGTAAATGTTGTCATTTTTAATTGCAGGCATTTCAGCTGGGCCCAACAGAAGCGTCTTACTACTGGGTCTATTGGGTCCCAACTCAGTATGTCGATGCAATCAAAGACACGGTGCTGGGCAAGTGGCAGTATTTTTGAAAGCACGCTCACCTCTGGCACAGGAAAATGACACAAAGCTAAGGACACTGCTGGGAGAGGCCTCCAACATCCCTGGATGTGACAGTCCTGGAACTTATTGATAAAACATGCAAAACGAGGCATGGATGGAAGCCAGAGGTGATGTTCTTTCACCATTAGTTTACTTTTAACTTAAAGATTTCACCATCCCTTTTCTGCAGTCAGCTTCAACCATATTTAAAGCAAATACAATGGAAATCAATAAATCTTAATTCGCAAAATATTGTGTGTAATACACTTAAATCTGCTGAGAGTTGATCTTCCAGTTTAGTTTTAAAAAGATTACGATGTATTATTGAGGATTTTTTACATGGTTTGAACAAAAACAAATATTTTCATAATCTTTCAGTTATCAGCATTAGACTTAATTTAGTTACTTGGCTGTGTCTGAGAATTTCAGGAGCAGCTTTTTAAGAACAAACTGTAGCCGTGTGCAGCATTGCTGTTGGGTGAAGCCATATCCCACCGCCCCTCCAGGGCAGCTTCCACTCTTTGGTAGCAGAACTAATTCTTTGTTTTAACCCAAAGATGCTTGTTTGGGACTTTTCCTTGCCTTTTCCCAACACTGACATCTCTGGGTTGGTCTCTGTAGCCTGTCTGGAGCAGATGAATTCCCTGGGGATGTTTTGTGGCGGGTGACCCAGTGCCACCTGCTGTCCTCTCTCGTGCTCGGTCAGTGGTTCCCCTCCTGCGCTGGGCTGCTGCAGTGTGGGAGCATTTTCTTGCACGTTGCAGTCCAGAATCATTTCGCAGCTGCTGCATTGCCACTGACCCCTTGGACTGGAAACACCATTGTGCTGCCTGGTGTGAGCAGGGGGACACAGTGACATGGATGGAAACACCGTAACACTGTCTGGCATGAGTGGGGTGACACAGTGACACCTCCCTCCCAAAGGGAGGGAACCACAGATTCCTTCCTGCCCTGTTTGGGGTGGGAGGAGCAGGGAAGAGAGAAGCTCAGATGCTGTTTTGGATCCTTAATAACTGCAGCAGTCTTTTGTGACCTGGATTTGAAAATTTATAGTGATTTTTAAATTCATTGAATTGTACCAAATTTAGATTATCTATCCAGCAACTGATGTTTTGAAATGTAAGTCACCTTCCAGCTTTTCTCCTGCTCCAATTCACAGGAGGCTCTCACACCTCTTCCTGTCTGAGCTAACGTGCCGGGCTCCACGTGTGTCATCCCAGCCATCCACGTGCCATTTTTCTCAGGTGTTGTGAACAGAGCCCTCAGCCCTGGACAGGTGCATGCCCATAGCAGGTGCCATTGTGCAGCCAGACTGGAGCAGCTCACACATCCCTACTCTGTGTTAGTGCTGGGGCACTGACATGGCACACAGCTGCTCCATGCCAGTACCTCCAGCTCATGGAGAAACAGCCTTTTAGGAACAGCTGATTTTAATATACTCCATGTGCACTTGTCCCTCTCCTTGAAAAAGCCCAGTTGAAACTCAGCAGGTGCAAATTCCCAAATGAGTATTTATTTTATTTTTGTTTTACTTGGGAGACTGGGAAAAGCACTGGCTTTCTGGTAGGTGTTTAGGTCACGTATTTCCCTGTAGCCTCTTGATAGCTTTTGGGTTGTATTTTCTGTTAGAACAGCCATGCAATATGAATTTTAAAGGTGTTTCGTATCCTACATAGAACTAGTGATGTGCTTGTTACTCTTAGAGCTTGAGGTATTTCCTTTCTGTGTACAAGCCAGCAGCAGTGTGTCCTGACACGAGTGGCTCGGGGCAGAAGTGCCGTGTCAGCTCCCTCTGCTGTTCTGTGGGGCGGCGAGGGCAGAGGGGAGCTGTCCTGAGTTAACTGGGGACAACGTTATGGAAGAAATGCCACTCACATGTGGTTTTTCTGGTGCCAGTCCCGGTGTTAGGGCTTAAATTTACAATTCGTTACCCAGTGGAAAGTGTGGGCGCTGCAGAATAAAGAAAAGGGGTAACACTGGCTCTTTCTGTCACCTGAGGTCACCTTGGCACTGACCACCTTCCTGGTTGGCTGATGATCAGCTCCCACTTGCTCCTTGACTTGCTCGGACCTGTCTGTGCATCCGTTCATGTTCTGTTTCCTTTCCTGTTCCTTCGTCCCCTTGCTCCTGGAGAGGGCACGTGCCCGAGTTCCAGCTCCTCCCCAGCTCCTGTGCAGGACACAGCGACCGGGTGAGTAACTCTGGGCCAGTGCCGAGGGGGGCAGGTACTGCCCCTGCTGCTGAGGGGCATAGGGCAGCTTGTCACATTCCTGCTGCTCCTTGCCCAGGGGCACAGTTACTCTGCGTCCTGGGCCAGGTACAACCCAGCAGCTCAAAAGAAATTGAACACAAACCCCTTGGTTACATACAAAGCAGTTTTAAACACGAAGAAAATACTGTAAACTAAGAAAATGTGATCCTGTTTAGGTGCTTCCTTTCAGGTTGGATTTGATTGGAAAAATGAAATTGTTTCACTTTTTTGTTCTATGTGCAAACTTTGAATTAAAATATAGGAAAGTGACTTATAAAATGCTTTAGTTGGTGTTTATTGGCTCAATATCCCAAGCTTCATGTGGGTTCTTTGAAATGAATATTCCAGCTGAACTTAGCAGCACTGCTTTTAAGATCCTTTCTCTTTGGGAATGATGTGGAGCTTTGTGTGTTCTGGCTTACACCAGTTTTTCCAATTAAGAAATACCGTCTCTAGAGAGGGATAGTGCCACAGTTGCCTCACAGCCGTTGCCAGCCTGTCTTGGCTTTGGATTTTACTCTCTGGTTACTGTGACCATCCCAGGGCAGACTCAGCGTAAACGATGGTCCTGGCAAGGAGTTCGGTGGTTGGTCCTCAGTGGGACACAGCTTGTGAATAAAGTGCCAGTACACTCAGTATTTGGAGTTCATGATAAAGATGGTAAGAGAGATCTGTAATCTTCTGCAGGAAGTTGATGGTAACAGCTGCACAAAAGTGTGTTTTGGTTAAATTACAATTTAACAAGGTGCTTTCAATAGCAAGTGGTTCCTGCTGTGTGTAGGTGTGATTCCCTGGGAGCATCTGGGGTGCAGCTCCATATGAGGTTGCACTAAGTGCTTTCTGGGTTTGCTAATTGCAGATTAAAGCATCCAGGGGGCAAATGTGGGTTTCTGCAGGACACAGCTGGTGTTTGCTGGGGGCTCCCAGTGCCTGGGCAGTCCCCTCCTGCCATCTTGTGGGGATCCCTCCTGTGTCAGTCCCCAAGCTTTGTACCTGTTCTGTGACACTGAGCATCACTGCTCAGCTGTGTGCTATCCCTTTCCCTTCTCCATGCCCAACTCCTCTCCTTGTCTCAAGTTCATTACTTCTTTTCTGTTTCTGCATCCCAAGTGTAAGCAGTCTTGGGATCAGTATTGTGTTGGGAATGCAGGAGTGTGTTGCTTAGCCTGGTTGGGTTTGAACAGAGACTCTGTCCTGCATGAAGAGCTTGTGTTACTCACACAGTTTCATACTAAGTTTAAAGTCAATGGTTAATTTCCATTAATCACACTGATGAGGAAGGTGTAACTACAGTCAGGATGTTTTGGTGATGGGAGAGAGTGATCTGGACTCAAATGAGATAAGAAATTGTCACCACCCCGGTGCTGTGCCCGTGACACACACACACCTGCCCAGCCTGTACCTGCCAGGTGGTGAGTGGTGCTCCTCCGTGCTCTAAAGGGCCAATTCCCTGCCGTGCCACTGCCCAGGTGCCACGTTGGGATCCCCTCTGCACCCCCTGCCTGACAGCCATGGTCCCTGACCCCACCAGTGCCGCTGGCATGGGCACAGCACTCCCTGCTCCCGTCCTTGCTGTGCCCACACCACAGGGCTTGTTTCTAGACTTTCCTTCCTTTGTTTACTTCTCTTCCTCTGTAACTTGGTTTTTCCAGTGGAGCTGTTTTCACTCTCAGTTCTGTACTCCAGCCTCTCCCCACCTGTTAGGATGAGGCTGTTGGCATCTTGTTTTGTTAATTAATGTCCTCATCACAGCTGGGAAGGAGGGGACCAGGAGAGCCGTAATAAGTCTTGTATGAAATGTGGCCATTTTACCTTCTTAGCCAAGGATTCACCTTTGTGGCTCATGGAAGTTCACTCTGTCTTATTCATACTCAAAGCAATTCATTCTTTGGTTTTATATTAAAAAAAAGTCTTAGATATTTGTGTCCACTGCAGATTTATTTTAAATGGAATATGTGAGTACCATGTATTATGGTATTTTTAAATAATCTATTGCCTATTTTGGGGGGAGGGGGGAGATGACAAATATTTAGTCTTAGATTTGCACTGCTGGATTTTTTAAGTGTAACCTTGACTGGTTATCCTGGTGTTTTATTCTGTAAGATTAGTCTTATGAATTAAAGTTTGATAATTAAGTATTTTTTGAGTATTTCGATATTCTGTATGTATTCTGAGCTGCTTCCTCCTGCATGAACAGCTGCGAGTGAAGGATTTGTAGTGAGTTTCTTTGCAGGAAGATGGACACAGGCAGAAATTCAGGGGATCCAATGCCGCCTGTCACATTGGAGCTGTGGGTGCCGGTCACCCAGGGTGGGGATTTAGGTGCTGCTGCCCTGTGCCACCACACACACAGGGGCTGTGAGTTACAGGATGGTCCCTCTCCAGCCCCTGCCCAAAGCCAGACTTTAACTTCCTTTTACATCAAAATTGTCCTGGCCCTGCTGGGCTGGCCCAGCCCTGGCTGCGGTGTCACAGTCCCGTTGAACAGCTCCCAGAGGTGCTCTGGGGCAGCCCCTGTGCTGGGCTTTCATCAGCCTCACCTTTGTCGCTGAACGGGCGCTGCTCGGCTTCGCCTCCGGCTTTAGGCACCTTCCTTCCCCCCACCCAAAAAACCCCAGCTCGGAGACAGTTCAAGAGAGGGATCCCAGAAATAAATCCCCGAATCTGCTCTATCGTTCTCCCAGCGTGCCAGGGGGCACGTTCCCGCTCGGTTTAGTGTCCAGGGTTCAATACTGAGTTCACGGGGGNCACGGGGGGGGATATCCCACGGCTCCCCCGCCGTCCCTCGGGCAGAGCTCCCGGCACCGGGGGCTGGGGAGGGGCTGAAGCTCTGCGTGTGCGGGGCCGGGGGCGCGGCGGCGCCCGCTCCTCTGCCGGTACCCCGGGCAGGGCTGCGGGGGCTGCCTCGCGTTACCGGTGAGAGGAATTTTTGCCAGCTCCGTGTCCGGGCGGTCGGGATG
>VZRE01002356.1:81646-97814 GCA_013396775.1 Cephalopterus ornatus
GGGGGGACAGTGCTGTGCGGGGGGACAGTGCGGGGAAGATAGTGCGAAGGGAAGATCGAGGGGGACAATGCGGTGGCCGCGCGTTTCCTGCGCGGGTGCCTGTGCTCACTGTGCCCCGCGTGCCCTGCGGGAGGGCTCCGACGCACGAGAGTTCGTGTTCCCCGGGTGTGACAGTGCAGGCAGGGGCACCGAGAGTTCGTGTTCCCCGGGTGTGACAGTGCGGGCAGGGGCACCCCGTGCTCGGGTGCGCGGGCAGGCGCAGCCCCGCGGGTCCCTGAGCCCCGTGGGTGCAGCTCCGCTTGTGACAGCGGTGAGCGTGGGGTCCGGCACACCGAGGGGCGTACGTGGTGTGGGCAAAGGGGCCGCGGTGGCCGCGGGCCGGGGTGCTGGCGTGGGGGGTCCCGTGGCCATCGCCGCTGTGCGATGGAGCCCCGGCGGTTGTTCTCCATCCCCACCCGTGGGTCTGGCTGCGGCCGGGAGCGGAGTCCCCTTCCCTGGGCGCCCTCGGCCCCCTCCTGCCTGATCCTGCCCGCGGAGCTGCTGCCTGACAGGGTGGTGCCCTCGGAGCCGGATCCAGATCCTGCAGCTGGTGGCGATTCAAGTGGAGAGGGCAGCGTGCCAGCAAGGCTTTGGATGACATGGGCAGAGCTGCACCAGTGAAGGAAGCAGCGGATGCTGGCGCCCTGTTGCTGTCTGTGCCTGGCTGTCCCCCTCTGTCCTGGGGGAAGCGAATGTCCCCGAGCTCACGGCCAAGCTCTGGCCCCAGCAGCATCGCTGCAGGCTCCAAGGTGCTGTGGTGGGAGCCTTGGGAAAGCACAGTCTTGGGAACATCCCATGGGAACCACAGCCACACTTTTGGGCTGGGGCAGCCAGAGATGGAAGCAGAGGGAGGGTGGCAGCTCTCAGGCACCCAGTGCTCCCAGTTCTGCCCACAGTGGTGCATGGGGAGCGGGCTGAGCAGCTGGGCCTTTGCCTGAGTGCCCTGTCACCGAAACACAACATTTTGTAGAAGAGATGGAAGAAACCACAGAGCACCAGAGGGAAGGAAGCACAGAGCCCTGACAGCACTGACAGGTGGGGGGGCCTGGCACTCTCAGTTTCCCCCGGGCAGGTGGCCACACCACAAGAGCCCTGTGTCTGCCAGCCCGGCTTGTGCCTGAGAGCCCCGTGTGGCTGCAGGGGCTGGAGGAGCGGCAGTGGGGAGCAGTCGCCTTCCCCCTGCCTGTCCCAACCACATCCTCTGGGCAAAGTCAGAGCTGGAAAACTTGCTCTGACCTCACCTGAATATTAAGCAAGAAGAAAGGCAAATAAAAGAACTGGGCTGGAGACAGAGAGGTTCGTGTGAGGTGCACTGAGAGGGAGCTGACGTGTGCTCCAGGTGACCTGGCTCCTGTTGGGGCTGCTGACTGTGTTGTTGCAGCTGGAGGAATCTCCTGACCCCACTGTGCCACGGCCGGTCTGGTACCATCAGGTTCTGCTCTGCAGACGGGCATGTGCTCACATGTGGGCACTGGTTGAGCACTGGCTGGAGCCTCTCCCTGCTCCACAGCCTGGCCGGGTCCTCAGGCCAGATTCTGCCAGCTCAGGCTCCCAGAGCAGTGAGGCGGCTGTGGGGGGAGCAGGTCTGAGGGGTGTCCTTGGGCTTTCCACGCTGGATCTGCAGCCAGCCGGGAGCTCAGGTGCTGCTGCCGAGTCCCTGGTGTCAGGGACTGCTGGAGCCATGTGAGTGCCAGTGCTGTTTGCCGATCCCTGTTTGCCAACGGGGTGAGGCTGGTGTGTCTGCCACTGGCTGAGCTGGCGCTCGCTGTGCAGGTGCAATACGTGGAAGCAGCAGCTCCTTTTCCCAGGTGACTTTGCAATTCCTCAACCTCAGGTAGCTGAAACCTGCAGCTCTGAAGGCCTGGCCAAGCAATCATCGTGTCTCTGGCATGAAAAGTCACCCAACTCGTTTGTTTCTGGAAGGAGCTGACAGTTGGGCTGCTCATGTCACCCTTAGAAAGGCGCCTGGGGTAGCTGGCTCTGGAGAGAGGAGGAGGAAACCTGCTCCAGCCCTAGGACTGCTCTGGTGGGATGTGAGCAATGCTGCAGAAGCCAGGGACCATGGGTGGTGGAGATGCCAGTCACCATGAGTGCAGCTGCCCCAATGCTGGGGCCACTGGCCAGGGGTTTATGGCACACAGCACCTCTGAGCAGCCAGCCACAGATGCGGTTCTGTGATGTCCTGTGCGGGTGGAGCTGGAGGAATGAGCAGATTTGATATGCTGATGCAAGGAAGTAAATTCTTTCCCTCCCAATCTCATCTCACTGAGGAGCAGAAGGACTGTGGGGCTCTGCTCCACCTCTGTGGAGAGCTGGGTGCAGGGGCTGAGCTGTGCAGAGGACCCAGGCTGGGAGCTTGTCCCCAAGTCTGGCTGAGCTCTCAAGGATGGCGTGTCTGTTCCAGTGCCTCAAAGGTGGTGCTGTGACTGTCCCCGAAACACTGCTCTTTGTCTCCACACTGGATGGGAACCTACATGCAGTCAGCAAGAGCACAGGGGACATCAAGTGGACACTGAAGGACGGTGAGTAGTGACTGAGGTTGGGGTTTGCTCACAGCCTGGCTCCCAGAGCTTGTCTCTATCCAGGGTTTGGGGATGCTCCTGCAGCCTGGCTTTTGCTGGGTGGGCTCTGGGCCAGCAGTGCCTGCAGCCCTGGGGGGCACTCCAGCCCCAGGCACAGCCCTAGGCACAGCCAAGCGTGGGTGAGCATCTGCCATCCATGTCTGTTCTGGGTCTGAAATGCAAACAGACTGTGTAACTGGGCTGGATGACAGTGCCATGCAGGGTGACAGTGCCATGCCGGGTGACAGTGCCACACAGGGTGACAGTGCCATGCAGGGTGACAGTGCCGTGCAGGGTGACAGTGCCATGCAGGGTGGCAGTGCCATGCAGGGTGACAGTGCCACACAGGGTGACAGTGCCATGCAGGGTGACAGTGCCACGCTGGTAGCCAGCAGTGCCGTGCTGTCCCGCACACCGGAGTGCTGCTGACGTCGCCTCTCACTCTCTGTTTCAGATCCCATTCTGCAGGTGCCGGTGTATGTGACAGAGTGAGTGTCATCCCCATGGGCGGGTGGGCAGTGGGAGCCTGCCGGGGTGCACGGCCTCCCCAGTAACTGCTGGAGTGGCAGACAGAGTCTCCTCCTTCGCAGGCCAGCATTCCTTCCAGACCCCAATGATGGCAGCCTGTATATCCTGGGAGGAAAGAACAAAGAAGGCTTGATGGTCAGTGAGGCTGTGGGCATCCCGTGTGCTCCTGGGTCTCACCAGGCAGGAGGAGGTGACTCTGGTCCTGCATCCATTCTTCTGTCGGTGTTGCAGAAGCTGCCGTTCACCATCCCGGAGCTGGTCCAGTCCTCACCATGCCGCAGCTCGGATGGGGTGCTCTACACCGGTATGGAAGCCCCTGGGGAGGAAGGGTCAACCAGGGGTCCCAGGAGTCAGGGAGGCCACCGGGCAGGAGCCCAGCGGGTGCTCTCAGGGATGGGCAGGGCTGCGGGGACTTGGAGAAAAGGTATTTTCCTTCTCAGGGAAGAAGCAGGATACCTGGTTCCTTGTGGACCCCAAGTCGGGGGAGAAGCAGACCACCCTCTCCACAGAGGCCTGGGATGGTCTGTGCCCGTCCAGCCCCCTGCTCTACATTGGCCGGACCCGTAAGGGAGCCCCACACCCCGACCACCTGCCTGGTCCCAGGAATGGGGCGCTGGAGGTGACCTCCTGCCCTGCCCCTGTCCCCAGAGTACGTCATCACCATGTACGACACCAAGTCACGGGAGCTGCGCTGGAACGCCACCTTCTCCGAGTACTCGGCCCCGCTGTGCGAGGAGTCCTACCACTACAGTGAGTGCGAGCTGTGGAACTGGGGGAGCCAGGGGGGCCAGCTCCCCGGTGCCACATTCGCAGCAGGACCCTGGCTGTGGGGAGGCCCTGGGGTGATGCTGCCAGGGCCAGCAGGTCTCAGCTGTGCCAGTTGCTGGGAAGAAGGGGCAGCAGCCCAGAGCTGGTGGCAGGACTAAAGGTGAGCAGATGGGATATGGCCCCACTGCTGCATCTCCTATCCCTCTTGCTCTCCCAGAAATGGCACACTTGGCCTCGAGTGGGGACGGGCTGGTGGTGACCCTGGACAAGGAGAGCGGGGAGGTCCTGTGGGCGCAGAACTATGGCTCACCCGTGGTTGGCATCTACGTGTGGCACCAGGACAGCCTGCGCCGCATCTCCCACCTCAACCTGGCCATGGAGACCCTGCGCTACCTGACCTTCCAGTCACAGGACATCCATGTCCTCAAGTGGAGCTATCAGTCCGTCAAGGACTTTGCCACCACCAAGACCCAGCTGCTGTACGTGGTTCCTGTGTGGTGGTATTCACATTCCCGGTGCTCGGCCGCCCTGAGCCGTGATGGATGGAAGGTGATGCTTGTCCCTGTCCTGCAGGCCAGCACTCTATGTGGGGAAGCATGCGACCAGCTTCTACGCCCTGACCTCGCTGGTGCACAGCAGTGTGGCGCTGGTGGTGAGTGTCCCCGCTCGGGGTGAGCGCGGCAGGCGCCCATCCCAGCAGCAGTGCCCCATGAGCTGCCACCCCCAGCCCCAGGGCATCACACTGGCCAGAATTGATGGCCCCACCACGGACGACGTGACCTTGAGAGAGTCGGGGGAGTGCGAGATCACGCCCAGCACCGATGTCAAGTACCCGCAGGGCAGCATCACCGCGCTCCACAACCAGTGGCTCCTCATAGGTGTGGACCTGCAGTGGGCACGGGCTTCACCATCTCCTGGCTCCAGGAGGGTGCCTGGGGGAGGCAGCCTGGGCTGCTGGTGTGCTTTGGGGGCACAGCCCGACCTGCTCTGCCCAGTAGGATGAACAGGACTGAGGCTGTGAGTCACCTCAGGGGCTGTGGTGACTCTGGCTTGGGACTCGTTTCAGCCCATCCTTGTCCCCTCCCCAGGAAGGGCCACTGGGCACCCCCACCCAGGGGCAGGCAGGGACCCTTTGAAGCAGGGCTCACCATTACCTGTGCTGGGGGATGCCATCAGAAGTGACCTCCCTTCTCCAGGAGGGCTGGGGCTGCTGGTGTGCCCATGGCACACTGGAGTTGAGGGACAGATGCTGTGACCAGAAGCAAACTGATGGTTGTTCCTCTCCTGCCACAGGGCACCATGAGCTGCCTCCCGTGGTCCACACCACAATGCTGCGAGCCTTCCCAGTGAACCTGAGGAAGACTACGGAAACCATCATCCCCAGGGCTCCTCCTGCCAGGACTGTGTTTGATGATGTGAGCAGTGAAGGGTGCTGGGTCACTGAAGAGTCTGGGCTGCTTAGAGTGGGCAGTGGGTCCCCAGCATGGGGTAGGACAGGGAGGGAGTCCCAAACCTGAGTGCCCTGCAGTCTGTCCCTCTGGTGTCACCCAGCCCCGGGCGTGTGTTGCAGTTCCTGGCCCCGAGCAGCCCAGAGGAGCCGGCGGTCCGCAGCGAGGGGCAGCTCCAGCCAGACCCCCCACCAGGGGAGCAGGTGGAGGTGTATCCCGAGGGCACCTGGGACCTGGTGATGGCTGGTGTTGGCACAGCTCTGCTGGGTGGGGGAGTCCTGCTCCTCCTGCTCATGGTGAGTGGTGGTGGCAGTGGAGGGTGAGGGACAGTGGAGCCCATGCTGCTGTGCCAAACCCTGCCAATGCCCCAGCTGCACTTGGGCATGGAGCAGAGCATTCCCATCATTTCTGTTCCAGAAACTGCAGCGGCAGCACGTAGCGCAGCAGCAACAGCTGGAGGAGCAAATCCAGTTCCTGCAGCAGCAGCAGGATGTGCTGCTCCCGGGCAGAGTCTCCAGGGAGGGTGTCCCCACGCGGCCTGGGAAGCCGGGGCTGAGCCGGGGAAGCACATTAGAGCTCTCGCAGAGCTCCGGCCCCTCGGCCCGCCCGGAGGACCCGGCAAACGGGATGGTCAGCCCGGGTCCGGCTGTCCCAGAGGCTGCTGCAGGTGGGTGCAGGGGGAACGGGCAGGGTGTGGGGGCTGTCTGTCTGGAGATGCTGTCATCCAGAACAGGAGGAGGGATGCCCACAGATGAGAGGGCTGCAGCTCAGCTGGGATGGGAGGAGGTGCTGGTCTTGCTACTGGATAAATGTGGGCTACATAAGAGTAGGGCCCAAGAAATGTCCAGATGGATAAAGAACTAGCTGTCCTCCATATAGAACTAATGCTTGGAGGCTGTCTTCTCTTCCCCTGCAGATGCAGAACCAGACCTGGTTGTAGTTGGGAAAGTTTCTTTTAACCCCAAGGATGTGCTGGGCCATGGAGCTGGAGGAACTTTTGTCTTCAGGTGGGTGACACCGGGTGCCTGCCCCCATTCTGCTCCCATTCTCCTGGGAGCCACGGGGACAGAACCAAGGTGGCTCTTGCCCAAGGTGGTGACTGCTGGTTCAGGGACTTTAGAGAACAAGCTGCCACCTTCCCTTTCTTCTGATCCTCATCACACCTGTCCCAGAGCTGGGCTTGTGGCCCTCAGTAACCAGGCACTGGGCATGGGGCAGCAGCACTGGGCTCTGCTTCGGCTGGGGGCCACATGTGGATACACCGAGGACTCTCTGCACAGGGGGCATTTCGAGGGACGGAATGTGGCTGTGAAGCGGCTCCTGCCGGAGTGTGTCCATCTGCTCGACCGTGAGGTCCAGCTGCTCCGGGAGTCGGACGAGCACCCCCACGTCGTCCGCTACTTCTGCACCGAGAAGGACAGGCAGTTCCACTACATCGCCATCGAGCTCTGCTCTGCCACGCTGCAGGAGGTGAGCCTGGCCCCCTGCCTGCCCTGGGCATGGGGCTGCTGCTGGAGCCCACTGGGAGCCGTGGAAACAAAAGCCTTGGGCACAAACAGCCTCCATACAGGCTGGTCTCCATCCCTCTCTGTCAGCCTGGGGAGGGGTCTCTCTCCCAGTAAATCAGGCTCAGTTCCTCTCTCTCTCCCTCTGTGTGGTTCCAGTATGTGGAGAGCCCCAGCTTCAACCGCCGGGGGCTGGACCCGGTGTCCCTGCTGCGTCAGACCATGTCCGGGCTGGCCCATCTCCACTCCCTCAGCATCGGTAAGGGCCAGCAGGGTCCTCTGCATCCCGTTCTCAGTCGAGGCTGCAGGGTTTGGGCAGGGGCTGTCGGGGTTCGTGCAGGGGCTGTGGGGGTTGGCAGCGTGCAGGACACTGGCAGAGCCCTGTTTGCTCCAGCCTTGCCAGGTGACACCACACACTTTCTCTTCCAGTCCACCGTGACCTAAAACCCTGTAACATCCTCATCTCTGCCCCAAACCGCCACGGGCAGATCCGTGCTGTCATCTCAGACTTTGGCCTCTGCAAGAAGCTTCAGGGAGGACGACAGAGCTTCAGTCTTCACTCTGGTATCCCTGGCACCGAGGGCTGGATTGCGCCTGAGGTGCTGCAGGAGGCCCCGAAGGAGAACCCTGTCAGTGAGCCATTGCTGCCCCTGCCCTGGGTGCTCCTTGGGGCTGTTGTGGCAGTGTCCCCACACTGGCAGTGGCCTTGGTGCATGCTGCTGGGGTGCACAGTTAGGACAAGAGCTCGCTAGCCCGAGCCAGCCTGGACACAGGCACTGTGCTGCTTGCCAGGGCTGCCCTGGTCAGTGGCTGCCCCAGTGACCCTGTCCTCGGGCAGCAGTGCCTGGCTGTGTTCACAGGGTGTCTCATTGGGCTCCGGTCCTCAGAAATTCGGAGTGGGGAGGTTGGAGGGGCTTTAGGTTGCTGCCAAAGTCACGCTTCTGCTCCTCTGTTCAGTGCTGGGAATCCCATTCCTGCTGGAAGCAGCTGCTGTACTGGTGCCTGCTGGGGCTGGCAGCTTCCCATAACCTCAGGCTGGGGTCCGTTTGCCCAGCTGGTGGGACACCAGCAGCCCCAGTGTGTCTGTCAGGCTGTGGAGTCCTGAATTCTGGCTGTGCCTCTGGAAGCCCCTTCCCTGACAGGGACCTGAGGTGATGGGACTCCCATGCAATGTGTTTTTCAGCAGCTCTGCAGGCAAAGGCCAATGGTCCACATAAAAGGACGGAAAAGCCGGAGGTGAAAGCTTTCCTTAGCCTTTGCCTGAAGGTCCCATCTCCCGCCGTGTTTTGCAGACCAGCGCTGTGGACATTTTCTCAGCTGGCTGCGTCTTCTACTACGTGGTGTCGGGGGGACAGCACCCCTTTGGGGACAGCCTGCGGCGCCAGGCCAACATCCTGGCAGGCTCCTACCAGCTGAGCTGCCTGCAAGAGGAGGCTCACGGTGAGACCCTTCCCAGCTGAGACCCTTCCCCAGTGGCATGGCCCTATCGGGAAGCTCCAGGCTGAGGGGCAGCTCCTGGTCCTGGCAAGGGCTTGATTTCTCTGCTGTGTTGTTTCACGCCCAGACAAGCTTGTGGCGAGGGAGCTGATTGTGGCAATGATCAGCCCTGAACCCCAGCACCGGCCCTCGGCCCCTGTGGTCCTTGTGCATCCCTTTTTCTGGAGTCAGGAGAAGCAGCTGCAGTTCTTCCAGGTGAGCCAGTGCTGTCCCACTGGCAGCAAACACAGGAGTGCTCTGAAAAACATGCTCCTTCTGAGCTACTTTTGGAAGGAGTGAGGGGGTTGCTGAGTCTCTGTGGTGTGAGGGCAGTGTCATACCCACCCCTTTCCTGTTCTTGGGCACACAGGATGTCAGTGACCGTGTGGAGAAGGAGCCGGCTGAGGGTCCCATCGTGTCGGCCCTGGAATCAGGGGCACGGGCAGTGGTGAGAACCAACTGGAGGATGCACATCTCCCTCCCACTGCAGATGGGTGAGCATGGGGGGGTCTGGTGAAGCAGATAGGGGCTGGGAGCAGACAGGTAGTAGACTGCTTTTACTGGCCAGGAGGCACCTGCTCATGCCCGGGAGCTGAAAACCAGGGCAGGTAAAGGTGCCATCCCTTCTTTGGGAGAGCAGAGCCAAGCTGGGGTTTGCTCCGCCTGGGGGTGGTGCTGGTACTACAGGGCTGTGGCAGCCCCTAGCCCCAGCTGTGTCTCACCTTGCTCAGTGTCTCTTCTGCTCTCCCTAGACCTGAGGAAGTTCCGCACCTACAAGGGGGGGTCGGTGCGTGACCTGCTGCGGGCCATGAGGAACAAGGTACAGCCACCCTGCTGCCCTGCCCCTGCCACCCGCGCTGTCCCTGTCCTCTCTGGCCTCACCCTCTCTCCTGCAGAAGCACCACTACCACGAGCTGCCAGCCGAGGTCCGGGCAGCCCTGGGCTCCGTCCCCGAGGGCTTCGTGCAGTACTTCACCTCCCGCTTCCCACGGCTGCTGCTGCACACGCACGGGGCCATGCGTGTCTGCGCCCACGAACGCATCTTCCACCCCTACTACTGCCAGGGGCTGCGGGGCGACGGCGCGTGACGGGGACACGCTGGGACGGCACCACGAGGCTGCTGCGCCCGCTCCTCCCTGCCCCTGCCCACAGCCCTGGGGGCTCTTGGAGTCCTTCTCCCCCTCCCCGGGGCCAGATAGGTGCCCAGCATACGGGGGGTTACCAGCAGCACAGTGTGGACGAGGTGGGCACAGAGCAGCACTGTGCTTTTGCCTGGGGTCTCCTGAGCCCAAGAGGGACCCTCTGGGCACCCACCTTTGCAAACACTCACAGTCAGACTCAAGGGCCTGAAGGCACGTGGTCAGAGAACAAAGACCTCTCTGGGGTGGACTCGGTGCTTGGAGAAAGAAGAAAACACATATTTGTGTTTTCCCAAGGGCAGTGATGCCCCAGCACAAGGAGGCCCTCAGGCCGGCACTGGTCCCAGTGGGATGTTCACCGGGGATCAATGAGCTTTGTCCAGGGCATTGTCCCATGCCATGTGCCTGAGAACACAGCTGTTTGAGCTGTGACCAGGACCAGTACCCCAGTCTCGACACTGGAACTGAGCCCTCAGCCCCACTGTGGGCTGTGCTCAGCCAGGCAGTGCTGAACAGCCACACCGGACTGAGACCTGCCTGTTGTATCCAGGCTTGCAAGGGCACAGCCCTGTGGCACTTGGGGGCCTCCAGCACAGCACCCTGAATGAAGGTTTGAATCTCAGCTGGGCTGAGAACAAGGTTGTCTCCCGTTCAGTCCCCAGCAGCCTGTACCTCTGCCAGGCCTGAGCCCCTGAGCAGGTCACACAGCAGTTTGGGAGCAGTTGTCTCTGGGCACAAAGCAGGGAACTCACTTTTCTTCAGGCATCCCTGCCCTCAACCACAGGGCTGTGCCTGAAGCTCCCCCAGCCTCTTCTGCTGCCCTGGGCCCAAGTCCCATGGGTGCTCTGGTTCACGGCCTGCCCATGGGCACATGTTCCCTATGAGCCAGCTTCCAGTCTCAAACGGGTGCACAGGCACATGAAGCCCCATGGCAAAATTCCTCTGTGGAATAGCAATAGTTTTGTACAGTCTGATTCCTGTGGGTGCTGGGATGTGGGATTTTGTTACACCAGTAACAGGGTTTGAACCTGGTTTCTTTTCAGAATATATTTATACAAAATGTTATAAAAAATAAAAACTAAAAATCTTACCCTGCTTAAAAATAAATTGGCCTGAGAGCACCTGTGGGTGCTGGCAGGGAGCAGAGGAGGGAGAACACCTGGAGGTCACTGGGCTCCTGCAGGAGCCTGCTGCAGATGACTTCTGCTGATGCTGTAGTCAGAATTAATAACCACGTGGTAAAATACAGCCAAGCATCTGCAAAAGGGGAAGGTTCCCCGACACTGGAGAAGTAAACTCATCCACCTTTCTCTGCTCCCAAGAGCATCTCCCAAAACCACTTAGTCCCTTCCCCACTTCCCATCACCCTCTGCCAGTTTCCCTCTTGCTCCTTCTCAAGTGGAGCATGGAGCAAGAGGCACACCCAGCCCCGGGCTGAAGCAAGAGTGGGTCAGAGGATGGCTCTCAGTCACAGGGGAAGTCAGGGGTGCTGCTCCCTCCCTCAGTGAGCGAAAGGGAACGGCGACAGGCTGGACGCTGCGGCAAACAATCTTTAATCAAGTCACCCAATATATAAAAGTTGAGGTTTCATGTAGTTTCAGTATTAAAAGCCAAATGCTCAGTCTCACCCTGGGCATGTTCCATACCTTACCTGAGCTTCTACAAGAGAAAACGAAGCCCAGGGCATGGGCGCAGCCACGTGCAGACACCTCACGTGACAGCTCTGCCATCCCCATGCTCTGCTCTCTCGAGAGCAGGCCCAGGTGCCTCAAACAAGAGGGCTGGTTTGGAGCCAGGCTTTTGGCTTTGGGAAGTTAGAAAAACAGACTAGGTAGGGAATTAAAAAACACACTCCATTAGGAGTGGGGATCAAGAAACCTTTGGGCATCAGTCAGAGTGATCAACACTGTTCCCACAGCAACAGGGGCTTCCTTGTGGCAATGAGCCCATACCCCCGAGTGGGAGCCCAGCTGTGCCACAGGAGGGAAGCTCCCAGACCTCTCCCTCCACAGCTGGGTAGTTTGGCACAGACGCTGAGTCCAGCAAGAACAAGGTCTAAGCAGAGGGTTTCACACGGCCCGAGCCAGACTTGGAGCTGAGGAGCTTCTCCACCATGGTGCGGGCGTAGCGCAGCCGGCTGGCCAGCTCCTTGCAGCAGCCGTGCTCCTCGATGAGGCTCAGCTTGTACGTGCGGAAGTCCCGTTTCTCATCTATGTATGTGACAGCAGCCATCAGAGGGCACAGGATGACCTTGGTGTGGTCCTGGGGGGAGAGAACACACGCTCATCACCCTGTGTACTGTGCTGCTTGGGGACAGCATTTCCTGTGGATGTGCCATCCTAGCCACATCCACGGCACGGGCACAAGGCCCTGCTGCAGAATTCCTTCAGAGTGCAGCAAAGGGGCACAGCCACCTCAGCACCGACTGCAGCAGCCTCCCTGCTGCTTGAGAGCTTGACCCCTCCATGAGCAAGGCCTGTCTTGGGGGCCTTAGGAACCAGCACAGGGAGCGAGGAGCCTCCCAGTGCTCAGCTCCCTGGGCAAAGCCTTGGCTCGGGTTATCACCTCCTGCCGCCTTCCCAGCAGCATCACATGCAGCCAGAGTCCCTGAGCAGCTGGAGCCACAGCCCTGGGAAGGGCCTCACCTGGAAGAAGTTGATCTGCACGGTGCCATTGCTGAGGTGCAGGATGATGGCGCTGCGGGTCCGGAACCAGGTGCAGAGGTAGGGCAGGCGGGCCAGCTCGTCCCCCTCCCGCGGCGTGATGTTGGCCCCTGCCTTCAGCAGGTGCTCACTCATGTAGTTCCGGAAGTACTTCAGTAGTGTTATCTGCAGATGGGACGGGCTGTGAGGGGCTGAGGGTGACCCTGGGGCTGCCATCACAGTCCCAGAGCCTCCTTATGTCCTTCACAGCACAAACTTGTGCAAATCTTCAAACTCGGACTGTGACACTTGAGCCTCCCTTTGCTGAACATTTCAGTATACGCAAGTCGTGCAAGCACTAATTTCTGTGAAACTGCTCATAAATGAGCCTTAGGCAGTAGAGATGAACAGAGCTGCTAGTGTCTGTCCTTGGGGCCATGTGTCACCAGCCAGAGGAAGCCTGAAGAGTGCGAGTTGACCCCAGTTTGAGATGTTTCTCCCTAGAACCCACCCTGCCACCAAAGCCCTAGGCTGGCAGCAGTCTCACCACTCCTCAGCCAGGGCTGCCTTCCCCAGGACTGACCTTCTTGGTCAGGGTGGAGGGGTAGGACCTCACGGTGAAGTAGGACTCGGTGCTGTTCTGCTCAATGTACTGCAGGTTGTCCCCATCGTTGTACATGATGAGGCGAGTGGAGTCATTGAAGAGAACCCCGACACTGTTGTCACACAGCTGGTAACCTGCCCAAAAGGGACCCCGTGAGGCTTGCAGACTCAGGGGACCACCAGACATGGGAAACACAAAGGCAGATGGCTGTATCCCCCAGGGGATCCCCAAGAGGCACCCCACCAAGTCCCTGCCAGGTCTCCTTGTGGGAGTTCTGGGACGCACTTTTCCACCTCTGCATTTGTCATCTCCCTTACTGCATCACCTGCTGCAGAACCAGCCTCAGCTGCCACCATGGGTCACTGTGCAGGCTAGGGGGAGCCTGCCCATCTTATGCACAGGTAGCCCTGTCGACCCTGAAGAGGCCAAGGCTGACATTCAGTGACCACTGCTCTGGATTTTCTCTGGGTATTTGGTGACATCCCCAGCAGTCGTCTTGGACACATCACAGGAACATGGTGATTAAAGACCCAATTCAGGCTTTCCCCAGCCCCTTCAGACATCAGGAAAGCCTGAAGCATTGCCCCCACAGTATTTACCTAGTCCATATTTATCTGAGTAGTCCACCCATTTGCTAACCCAGAAAATGGGAATGCAGGCTGGGTCCTCAGCTTCTTCTGCAAGAAGAAAGGGGCTTGTTAGGAGACATTTTCCAAACACTGTGCACCCCACAAAACCCATGGGCTGCCCCAGGCTCACCTTGTCTCGCTGCCACTCTCTCAGAGGGCTTGGCTGCATTGACTGCTGTCAGCTGCTGCAACATGTCAGCCAGGTGGCAGGTGACAGCATCTCCCACCTCCCGAAGCCCTGCTGCTTCCTCCTTGTCCGGCAAGTTCTCCAGTGCAGGGCTGTCCAGTCCTGGGCCAGGAGAAAGGAGAGTGTGAGGCTGTGACCAGGGAGAGGCTTCCAAAGGCATCAGATTTACACCCTACCCCAGGTATAGGCAACACCTTACATGCAGAATGGGTCAGGTTGAAAAGGACCACAGCGGGGCATCTGGTCCCATCTCCCTGTTCAAGCAGGATCATCCCAGAGCACATGGCACAGGATTGTGTCCAGAGGGTTCTGGAATATCTCCAGTGAGGGAGACTCCACATCCTCTCTGGGCAACCTGTTCTAGTGTGTATCACCTGTACAGGAAAGAAGTTCTTCCTCATGTTCAGGCAGAACTTCATGTGCACCTTTGTGCCCATTACCACAGAGCTACAGCTATTGCTGTACTTCCTTCCCCACTTTGTTCCCAGGCAGAGCCAGGAGAGCCCCCTCATCCCCCTCACAAAATGCTCCAAGTTTCCATGAGAATTGGGCAATGACGGGAGGGAACACCACACGGAAGGTTCTGGATGCTGCCGGAGGCCAGGCAGGCTCTGTCCAGCACTGCAGCCCAGCTGCACATAGGCACTCACACTCACCTTTGTTGAGCGCCGTCAGCGGCTTCCGCCCGAGTTCCATCCCGCTGGGAGCGATGGAGAACCGGGGCGCGACCGTGAGGCAGCTGGTGGGCAGGCGGCTGGGGATGTAGCCCGAGGTGAAGAACTCGTCATTCAGCAGCTCGCTGATGGTCGGGCGCGTGGCAGGGTCGGACCTCAGCATCTTCTGGATGAGGTTCGCAGCCACGGGGTTTATGTGCTGAGGGACACGTGGAGTTTAGAGACAGGGACCAGGGGGCAACGTGCACTAGAGACAGACCAACTGGATTCGCAACCCAGAGAAGTTCTGCTTAGAGCAGAGCTCCAGTGCTGCACCAGGCAAGCAGGACACAAGCCTGGGGAAGCAGAACTGGGCAGCACAGAGAGCTGTCCCCTAACAGACTGAAGTCAACTGACTTGAGCAAGACTCACTCAACAGCAGTGGGATGAACTGGGGACCCGGCCCAAACCTCACGGATGTGTTTGTGTCCATTCACCCTTATGTGCCAACTGGATTTTTGCTGGATCAGGGGCCAGAGACCAGCTGGCTCCTCAGGAGGAACCCTTACAGGTTCTCTCCACCACGGAGTGAACCATCCCCACCCAGCAATAACAGCCACTGCCCTGGTACATGAGAGCCCACTGGGTGCCAGACACAGGGGGTGTAGCAGGAGGCAGACAGGGAACTGCTGTGAGCTGAATGGACCTCCATGGGAAGCACCGTACCTTAGGAATGGTATACTCGTTCTTCTTGATCCGGAGGTATGTTTCCTTTAGACAAGAAGTCTCAAAGGGAGGTTTCCCCACCAGCAGAGTGTACCTGGGCGTTCCCAGACAAAAGGGCATCAGTTTTGCAAAAGAGACTCAAGATTCTGTGTGGAAGTGACTCTCTTCTAAGTACAGCTGGGGGCTTTCCTGGCAGAGGGAACACACTTGGCACTGGACACTCAGCAATGCTGACAGCTACTTGCACTGTGCTTGTACAGCTACATGTACTTGTGCTTCCCTTTCCCCCTAGATCTAGATCCCTGGGATCTAGCATCCTGTGGGGGAAGTTCCAGTTCAGAATGGGGAATGCCTTTGGGAAATGCCCTGAGACAGTCACGCTGAAGGGCCTGTCAGCCCATAGACACACACCCCAGCACCTCAGAGCACAAGCGAGGCCAGGTGCTGGCTGGCAGCTGGGCTCAGCCAGGAGCTCCAGGGACTGTAACCTGGAGCTTTGGCTCACACCAAAGCTCTGATGGGCCAAGAAGACCAGTACCACAGGGACCACCCACCCCCCCGGCCTTGCAAAGGCATTTTGACTCACATGATGCAGCCGATGGACCAGATGTCCACCTCAAAGCTGTGCCCCTTCTTGCCCAGCACCTCTGGGGCAATATAGTTGGGGGTACCGCACAGGGTCTTCTTGCGTTCGCCATCGTACTCGACCTTGGTGGCCAGGCCAAAGTCACCTGGAGAGATGGGAAGGGGGGGTGTGACTGGAGACGACCTGGCCGGCTGGTGCCAGGGCTGGGGTCCCCGACACCTCCCGTCCCGGGCACTTACCGATCTTCACCTCCATGTCGTCGCTGAGGAACAGGTTGCCCAGCTTGAGGTCGCGGTGGATGACGCGGTGGCTGTGAAGGTACTGGCAGCCCAGGATGGTCTGGCGCAGGTAGTACCGCACCTCGGGCTCGCTCAGCGCCTTCCGCCGCTTGTGCAGCTCCAGCAGCGACTGCGGGGGATGCTCAGTCAGTGCCGGGGCGGGGACACGGGATGGGGTCAGTGGCGGAGGACAGGGGGGAAGGGGACGGTCCATACCCGAGGGACACCGGTGCCCACCGCCCCCCCGCCCCGAGCCCCGGCCCCTCACCCTGCGACGGCAGAGCTCCAGCACGACGTAGACAAAGTCGGCGTCCTCGAAGAAGCCCTGGAAGCCGACGACGTGGCGGTGGGAGAGGCTGCGGTGGATGGCGATCTCCATGGACATCTTCTCCTTCTGGT
>VZRE01002356.1:122077-124577 GCA_013396775.1 Cephalopterus ornatus
GCGCGTGGGGCCCAGGAGCGGCTGGTGCCCGGCTGGGTGCGGGGCCGGGGCGTGTGCTCAGTGCTGGGGGATGCTCACAGCCACGGGAAGTGGCGTCCAGGCCGGAAAGGAGTGCCAGGGGCCGTGGGGCTGGATGGATCCAGCCAAGGTGGCACTGAAGGGCTGTGGGCTGTGCTACTGTTGAGAGATGCTGGAGATGTGCCCCAACTCCACGGTCCCCGTGGCACCCAGTGCTGCCCGTGGCACCCAGTGCTGCCCGTGGCACAGGGTCACCCGCCTAGCCTGTGCTGCTGCTCGGGCTGGGGAGCGGGACTGCAGCACAGCCCTGCCAGAGCAGCTCGTCCCGGAGCCTGTTCTGTAAAGTGCCTCGGGGGAATTGTCCCAGGAAACCACTGGAACAGCCCCAACCACCACGGGGCTGGGGCCAGAGGTTGTTTGGTGTCATAGGCTCTGTCCCCACCCTGGGTGTGCAGCTGGGCCCTTCCCAGCTTTTGGGTGGAAATTTGGTTGGAAATCTGCAATCTGTGTAGCCAAGCAGTCACTGGGATGGTGTGCTCATGCTCATGGTGTGTGTGCACATGTCTGCGCTGTGTGTGTACACACATGTGTTAGTATGTGTGTGGACACACGTGTGCACAGCCCTGCCCTCGGTGTGTGTGTGTGGACACACGTGTGCATGGCCCTGCCCTCTGTGTGTACACACATGTGTTAGTATGTGTGTGGACACATGTGTGCACGGCCCTGCCCTGTCCCACAGCTACCGGCGGTTCTGCCGCCTGGACGATGTCTCGGCCCAGTACTGGTCTCGCTCGGGGCTGCCCTCTGCCAGCTCACTGGACAACCCTGCCTTCAGCAACTCGGAGGAGCTGCTGCACCTCCAGATCCTGGACAACGGCTTCTGCAGCTGCCAGGAGGACCCCGGTGTCCCAGACGGTGCCAAGCCAGCCCGCCTGCCGTACCGGCCCAGGTAGGGGTGGTGTGCCAAGCCCGTGTAGCCTTTGGCTTGCTCAGTGGGCTGCGGTGACACAGGGCAGGGAAGGGTTTGGGGCACACGGGCAATCCTGGCACCAATGATTTGCAGCCCCTGCCCTGAGCTCATCGACAGTGCTGGGAACTCTTACACCTCCCAGCCTTTGGAGTCCACGGAGCAATGCCTGGTTTTTTGTCCCCACGTGAGGAGCTGTGTGTGCTGGGACTGCTGTAACAGAGGAGGGTTCACATCTGCAGGAAACTGTGGCTCTGTGTGCTCAGGGGAAAGTCTAATCAGCTTCCAGGGGTGTCCACGGAAAAAGTGCCCTGGAAGTTTCCAGTTTCACTGGCAAAGGGCACAACAGCCAGGGATGCCCCCACTGTGGATCATGGGCACAGCCACGGGTCCGAGTGCTCCCCTGGCTGTGGGTCCGAGCCCGGCACCGCCCGTGCTGCGAGTGCATCATACTTGGAGCACAACACCAGCACAGGGTCCTGCTCCTGAGTCTCCCTGGCTGTTTTCCCAGTTTTTTCCAGCCTAGCTCTTACCCCAGCCTCCCCCATCTCTTAATTACCCATGGGTTCTTTTCCCAGCTTCCATTACGACTGGGACACCAGTTCCAGCAGCATGAATGACCCCATGGTGGACTCGGGCAAAGCCAGTGATATCTCTGTGTCCAGCTGGCCCATGGAGCCCATGCAGTGGGCTCCATTCCCTCTCATCCACCAGCTTTCCAGGCAGCGACCGGTGAGCAGGAGGGAAGGGCTGAAGGGCGGGTGTGCAGGAGGGATGCAGGGGCCGTGTCTTTCTCAGCCCAGCCTGGGAGGGTGAGACCAGGGAAGTGCCGGGAGCCATCCCTGGCTGGGGCAGCAGCCCCGTCATGGGGCATGAGCTGAGTTCGCTCTCTGCAGCACAAGGCCCATCGGCCACACTCCTTCAGCGAGGGGCTGGAGCTGGGCACCCTGGAGCGGAGCTGGACGGCCTGAGGCCACGGACAACAGACGGGCAACAAGGTTCAGCTTTAAAACCAACCACATTTTATTTCCACGTAACGAGCTCAGTGAAGGAATTCCACACACTTGGACAATACAATCAACGCGGGTGTGATGTCAGTGATGTCAGTCCCTGCATGGCAGAGGCCCAGCGAGCCCCTGCCCACGGGTTCCTGTTCGGACCCGGCCTCGGAAGCTCTGGCTGGGACTGCGGACTCCAGAGCGAGCAGATACAGAGAAGTGTCAGGACACACAGTGCTGGCATCCACCAGGTCATGACTTACAGGGGCAGTCTGGGAAGAAAGGCCGACAGCGTCCGGAGGGCACATCACACTATGGACACACGGGCTCTGCCCCGCGGCCACCGCAGGGCAAGCTCAGCCATGCGGAAGGGAGACACAAGAAAGCGCTGCTGCGTCGTTCATCATGAGTCATGTCAATGAGGTATAAACACCAGGATGTCGTAAGCATTAAAGTTTATTTTCCAAAATGCTCTCCTTATTCACACGTGTCCTCTGGAGCATCGAGCCGGGCACAA
>VZRE01002356.1:129577-166114 GCA_013396775.1 Cephalopterus ornatus
GATTTGGCACGGGGCCAGCCATCCCCAATGGATCCGGGAGGACTGGCTGGCGAATTACTGCTGTTCATAAAGTCGTAAGGAACAAATGGAGAATCTTCCAGCCTAAAACCACTTGAAATAGCACCTGAATAAAAAAAAACCAAACACAAATAGCAGTCAAATATTTTTCAAAGCAATTTTTTATATCCCTATATAAATACATATAAAATCACATCCTTGTAAATCATTAATGGAATATTTGGCAGCTCATTGTCCTGTTATACAGGAAGTTATATAGGAAATCTAAAATGAAATGTACCTGAATAACTCAGGAGAAAACTGTAAGAACAATGTTCCATGGAATCCCCTCGTTGAAAGTACATGTGTTCAATGTAACATCTATTGAACTGAAGTAAAGTATTAATTCCAGAGGGTGAGAGCATTCCGTGGAACCCCAGCTGGCTACAGCGGGTAGTGAATGGATTCTGTAGTGGGAGGGCTCTAGGAAGAAAGGGCTATGGCATGTGAAGGACCTTTAGCTACTGCAAAGGTCTGTTTATTCTACTCCTATTCTTAGGAGAATAAAAAATGTAATTTAAAAATCCCTGGAGACAGAGCAAGGAATGGTTTAAAAGTTATCAGACAGCAAAGCCAGTTCTGCTACAGTTCTGAGGGAGCCAGGGATTCCATGCAATATGGAAATTCCTAGTACTAGTCAGAAAACATCACCTACAGCTAAAGGAACATCACCACTGCCTGTGGTAACAGATGGATGGGGTTCAGCTGCAGGGTATGGTCACTACATGCTACAGCAGCAAAGTCATCTCAGAGCAACAAAGCAGCTGACACATCTAAAAATACCCCACCAATCTGAGACTGAACAGTAACAGGAGACTGGGGACATTTATAACTATCTTTAGACACAGAATCTTTGGGCTATAGACTCAAATTTTAACTGGATGAGATTTCAAGCAACTGAAACAGTTGAAATGCCATAAAGCAAACAAGTCCACCTCCTCTAAAACTACGGACAGCAATGGTACCAGTGTAGCCCTTCTAAGCTCTCCCCAATTTTAGAATGCAAACATAAGACATTTATAACCAAAATCTGTCAGTAAAAATGTCAGCCATGCCCAGAATGTGGTAAATCCCCAAAAATCGCCTTAGGGCAGCAGGGTGGTGGGACAGAAAACTTGAAAACCTAAAGCTTTTGGCTTAAAAATATATGAAGCATTCCACTCGAGATTAAGGTAAAACTAGTAGCAACAGTCACACTTACAGAAAAGTCTGGTTAAAAAAGGAATTCTGTACAATGTTTCTACTAATCTCATCACAAGATCACTCTGTAAGCACAGTCAGCAAATCTGTGGCTGCTGTGGAAGACAAGCAGCAGGTTGGCACAGACAACACAATACAAACTGTGACAGCTACAGCAACACAGGAGTTACAGCCACAGCCCAAAGACAGCAGACCTGCACCTTGCACCCAGAACACGACAGTGTGATGTGCCACGTCCAGTGCTGCCCGAGGACACGCTGAACCTACCATGTTTGCTGGAGTTTTGATCTAAGGATGTGTTCACAGAAATGCTGTCGACTGTAGTCCATTTCCTCAGCCGAGACTGTGGCTCTTTAATACTGCTCATATCCAGGTTTACATTCAAATTTGAGTTCATTCCTGAAAGCATACAGAGCTTATGAAATACAGACTGAGCTACTTCTTCTGCTCCTCACTGCTGCTGTCCCAATAAGAACTGAAGAGCACACTACTATTTATATGTCATGCTTCCAAGTCCCTGGTTTTGAGGAACATTCTAGCATTTAATTCAGTGAACCCATCGCAGACAGAAGCTAAGCTGAGCAATGCAAAGCACTCCGAGGTTCTCAGCTCATGTCCTCATGCAAAAATGTCAGTGGAAGATGCCATTAGGAAGTTAGAGAAACTAAAATGTAAATACTTAAAATATGGGGCAAACAGAACTTGTTTTGGCCTGCTCTAAGCTGTGGTCTGTACTTCCAAACGTTTCTCTCCCAGAGAATCAAGACAATGCCAACCCAGATCAACCCAAATACCTGGGAGAACCAGCTGTTCTGGGCTTTGACAACGTGCCCACACTTTTGACTTTGCCTGCTCTCTTTCCAGGTCTGTAAGAATCCTGAACTCACAACCATACCTGGGTACTCTTGCAGCCTTTCAGATCTGATTCTTCATTTCTGAAAATAAACCACTACAACGGTTTCACTTGGGGCCACAGACACACAGGGAGCTTCTCAAATGTCTCCTAGAAACGCCTTCCCCCAGCACTGGAAACGAGGGCTTCATCCTGCTCTCGAGTGGACATTCATGGCCATAGAGAAGCTGGTTGGTTTGTCTGGGGTTTGGGTTGTTTTTCTTAAGGGCATGATCAGGAGCTGAAGCCAGAAAAGCCTCCCCTAGAAAAGCCTTGCACAGAGTGCTTGGAACAGGACGGAGTTTTAAAAAATGTAACAACTACCAATAGCTCAAGCAGAAAAAAAGCAAAGTCCAATTGATCCTATTTCTGACACCTCCCTCTGGCATTTTGTTGTTGTCAGAGCAGTGACTGCACCACAGAAACCTTCCTTCTACCTCTGGAGCAACTGCAGAGGCCTGACCTCCGAGAGAAGGGTTAGAAGGATCCCGAGCTGACAGAGGGGCATAGCTCTGACCAGGCTAATGCCAGCTCCTGGCAGGCACAGGTCTGTCACTGCCCTGTGTGGGAGACCTATGGGCTGAGGGATGGGCACCAGTCCCTGGACATAATCC
Organism: Cephalopterus ornatus; assembly: GCA_013396775.1. NCBI lineage: Eukaryota > Metazoa > Chordata > Aves > Passeriformes > Cotingidae > Cephalopterus > Cephalopterus ornatus. The sequence goes on from VZRE01002356.1 coordinate 132,341, forward strand.
ATAATTTAAACTCTCTTCCCAGAAGTAATTTTTCATATCCTATTGTGGAAGACTTTATATCGTTCACCTACACTCACTATTTGGCAGAAAAAGGTTGCTTTTATTATTAGAAATACTTAACTCTATAATGAACAGAGATGTGACTGCAGGATTGGTCAGGGAGGGAAGGACATCCCGGCCCCCAGTCTCTGCTTTGGGTGAGCATCTAGTGAATCCTGACAAATTCCTTTCCTGGAATGGAAACACAACCTCCCTGCTTTCCCTGCTGGGTCTCCTGACAGTTACAACAACCTGGAGCAAACAACATACCTACAGGACTGTCCAGGAGACAACTGGGCAAACTGGGCTCCCCCTCATACTGCGCACTGGGAAGGTGACACCAACACGCCTCTGGACTCAATTCTTCACTGCAGTGGCAAGAAATTCCAGCAACCTGCTACTCTTACTCTTAAGCTTTTACGAGGACTGAGTGTGGCTCCGTGTGCTCGTATCACTATACAGTGCTACTCCAAGGGATCCCAAGGAACTCCTACATACACTGCAGCAGATTCCTGCGGGATCTCAAAGCAACCTTTCACATACTGCGGGTTCCTGAGACATGGCCATGATTCAGGTGAGAAAGCAGCTATGCAACAGTATATTCCAGCTCAAGGAATGAAATACAAAGGAACCCGAGGTAGGCAGGATGCAATTCCCCAGCATGGAGTTTGGAGAGAAAGTGAAATATTCCTTTCCTTAGAACTAACACGGTGTCTGCAATAGCTAAAAACTTCATTTGTATGCCTTGCCCTTTGAATGAAAGCATAGTTAGACGCTGATGCCAATCATCACCAGCAACCATGAAGCAACAGCCTGGACTTAGGACTGGCCACAAGCCACCTCGGTGTGGCACATGCAGGCCAGCACTGCCCCACTGGCCCCACAGCTCCACCTGCAAGCACAGGGACGTCAGCTGCAGACCCTAGGAAACAAACTTCTCTGCAAAAGGCAGTGGGGATGCAAAGGAAACCAGCCCAACAGAAATGACCCAACTAGAATAAGCGAGAAGAAAAGCAAAACTGAAGGCAAGGAGAAAAATGGGGGTAAGGAACTGAGGCAAATGGTAAACACTTGTGGTAAGTATAATATAGCATTAAAAAGGGACCTAAAAAAAGGAGAAAATATACAAGCCTGAAATTTCTGAAGTAGAAATTGGACAGAAGCCTGGAAACACAGGGAGAAAGAAACAGGAGATATTTGTATTTATAAATGTTCAGACATTTTGCCTGAAATGAGACAACCGTTCTTTAAATACACAGATCCAAAAGGTTTTTCCTAGGCAAAACCACTAACAGGCAAACTGACAGTTTATTCTACCTGTGCAATTCTAGTCATTGGAAATCATTGTGGAAATCCAAAGAAATGCGGCTACATCAATGGATTCTTTGAATGGATTCTACTTCTAAAAGTTTTTTAGCTCGAGGAACCAAGACTTTGTACCACTTTGATCCCAAGGGACCCATGGGATAAAAGAAGCACTAAAAGAGCCAGCCATTCCTTAGGACTGTAAAGCATTCAGCACCGAGACACAGACAGTCACTGGGAATGAGTGTACTTGGGGAAAAGCTCTTTGGAGAACAAGGGTAACTGGGTAAGTCCCACAAAGAATTAGTACTTCCACTAAAATGGTAAGGGCTGACTGGATTACAGTCACTGTTTTAGGAGGCAGGCAAGGGGAAAAGGGTCTGTGTCACACAAGCACTGACTGACTGCAGGAGACCCACCTATAGGGAAGCTGCTGAATGCATTGATTGGTGACGGCCCTTTCTGCAGCTCAGGAGTAGCGTGGGGTATGACATTCTCAAGGAAGGATTTCATGGAGGGCTGATGGAGTGACTGCTGTTGAGAGGGTGGAGTTTGCTGCTTCATTAACAGGTTTGGATCAAGCTGACGGGACTGTTGCATCATCTGTTGCTGCATACTAAGAGATCGACCCTTAAAAAAACAGAGCAGTTACAGTATCAAAGGGCAAAAGCTTTTCCACATTTAAAGAAAGAGAATGAAATGCATCTCTGTGCTCCGTGCATCCCGCAGAGCCAAACCCCAGCACTAAGTCCCTCCTTTAGAGCCTGTTGAACCCAGTTCACTCCTGCACACTTCAATACAATTCACAGCCAGAAATGTAGCTCAGGATGAAAAACAGTTGTAAAGAGAGTTTGAGAAGTTAAAATAAAGGTGTTTGTTTACCTGCTGCTCCTGCTGCTGCCGACCCCCCGAAGGCATGCTCCTTTGAGTCTGCGCCTTTTGCTGCTGAGCCAACAGCCGCTGCGAGACATGTGGTGTGGGGGGGTTTAGGAACAGGCCCAGCCCACGCCAGGCTCCACTCACTCACACGCAAACCGAGCGACCAGCCGGGGCAGCTTACCTGTAACTGGGAGATCTGAGAAAGCTGGTTTAACTGGGACAGTTGATTCAACATGGCTACCTGTTGTGGGCCAAAAAGTGGGCTCAGGCCACCGTTGTTTGGTGCATACTTCAGTAATGATACTGGAACCTGCAAAACAGACCAGGACCAAGAGTGACTGACTGTAACAGGCAATTACTTAGCCTGGAATACAGAGCATATTATAACCTCTGGTCAACAGCTGCCTGGTTTCTGAAACACTTATCAAGCCAAATATGTTCCCAAATATTTACAGAATAAATATGAGCAACACCAACAAACAAGGGACAATTTTCTGAAGCAGCATTCAGGTAGTCTACACACAGAATGCTTTCTGTACCCAATTACCTGAGGGGATAGTAATGGAGGAGGCACTTGAGCACGTGGATTAGGCTGAGATGAATTAAGAGGTTGTGCTGGAGGCTGCTGCATGCTCCTGGGCTGTGCTGCTATATTCCCAACACCAAACACACTGGGATTGCCATTCTGGAGAAAGGATGGACAGTCAGTGACAATAAAGGTTCTGCTGCTTCTCCCACCCCACTCATTTCTGTTACAAGTTAAACACATATCAATCACACAGTCAGCTACAGTGTTGTATCAAAAGGCATTAAATGCTGTCAAGTAACATGCCAAGGATATGCACACAGCCTTACCTGTCTAACAGAATTCAAGTTTTGCATACCCAGCCCTGCTAGGGAGCCCAGGGCTTGGTTAGGTAGTGCATTATTTGAAGGGGGAAGCTTCATGTTTTGATTGGACATAAACTGCATGTTTTGGGACTCGTCTGCTACAATGCCATCCTGATGGGACAGACAAACCGAGGCGCAACAACCAGCCAGCAAGCAAGCAGAAGGGAGAAACCATTGCCAGGAGCAGAAGGGAAGAGTCACAGGACAGTCCAGCACCAGCAGGAAATAGGCAGAAAACAAAAGAGATCAGGTTAGTCATTGGCACCGCAAAGGGCTATAGAAAGTGCTTAGTATTGAACATCAGTGAGTTAAAAAGAACAGTTCATATCTCATGGATTAACCAGAAAGCCCTTACTCCCCTCTACACTACCCGCAGGGAGCTCAGGAGCACACAGGTGACTCTCAGAATGCAGAGCCAGGGAGTTCAGAAGTGCCCACCAGTCAGACCCCACTGACCTTATCGAAGTAAGGACCGCGATCCATGGAAGACTCTTTGGGAATTTGGGGACGAGAACCAGGGCCTTTTCCAACCACACGATTGTAATCTCCGACGCCGAGGCCGTGCTTGTCCATGTCCATGCGCTTTTCCTGCAGTAACCCTGCGGGCAGGACACAGGGGCTGCAGCACTCCAGTGGCCTTCGGGCTACGCCAGCACCAGCCTGTGCTCACCAAGACCTGAACTAACACTGCTCTTGGGCAGGAGACTCATAAAAGAGGTTTTAGTTTAGCTTTAAACTCTCTGGGCTTTACTGAAAAGGGAAAGGAAACCTTGTGTGCCAATGGCTACAGACAACTGGAAACATGGAATCAGCACCATGATTTTTCGAGGCTTCATGCAAATATTACTCTCTTTTCTCTTAAAACCAAGAGCATGTAATTGTTTAAACGTGAAATAATTTAAATATCAGGTTTGCCATTATTATTAAAATCTAAAACTCAACAGTTTCTTTACACAAGAGACTATGAGCCTCAAAGTGAAAATAACCAATTTTCAAGTGGAATAAAAAGAGTAACTACAATAAAAACCACAATGCTACAATACCTTTTACTTAAACATTCTATCATCATAGTATATTGTTATTAAAGTATTAAAGAATTATACTATTTTTTATTTGCTAAAGGAATTGTAACAGTCAACAGATTCCAACAAAATATAACTGCTTCCAAGTAATTTTACACTCGGGTTTAAATGTTTTAAAATAATCATTCGGTATTAATGTAGTTCTTAGAACTGAACACGTGTTTCCAAGAATGAACCCAATGAGTGAGTGTGGGATTTGGAACGTTTCCGTTTATACTCAGTGAAGTGCCCAGAGGGCAATGAAGACATTTGTATTAGAAGAAACAAACCACCGTGTCGTGAAAACATTCTCTTGTCAGTTTACCATATATAAATATATGTAAGCTTAGCTTGATATATGGCTAATATTCCTATAGCAACCAGGTGATGCAGGTGTGCAACATTACTCACACACACAAACATTTTTCTCTACAAGAGTATTCCTTTTCTTTAGGGTAATATATACTTAGCTACAGAGAGCTATATATACATCACATATAATTTTAGAAAAGTAATTTACAGAAGGATATAAGCTAAAAGAGAATCTGGAAGGAAAAGCAACAAAGCCCAGCTTGGTTCTGCTGTTCTTACCTCCAGACATGTCCATCTTATTGCTCTGTATGGTTTCTTCTGGTGATTCTCTCTGAAGTAATAAAATGAATCGCAATTATTTAATAATAGTATTTTTAAGAGCTAAAACAAAGATTCTTACATACTATTTCAATTCAAACCTGCAAGAGAGAAAAATCAAGACAATCAGACGCTATGTTAAAGCATTTTCTCCCTGTAGTTGCTATCCAACTGAGAACAGGTTTTCTCACTAAAATACCCACGTAACGTGGAGTAAAGCAACAGATTATGGGATGAACACTTGGGTAGTGGTTACAAAACCACTTTTCATCAACAAAGAGCTCTTTTTGTAATGAGAATGCAAAGAAAAGGGATGGGTGGCAGAGGGGAGACAAACACAAGTAAAGAGAAAACCCAGATGAAGATAACACTGAGCATTTTGAAGTCTGTACAGGGTAACCAACCCTGTGGGAAGGCAGCAAAGCCAGACAATGGCAGATACTTACTGAAAAACTAAGATTTGTGAATTGCTTAATGAATGGATTGATCCATGTTTCATCTTGCTTATTTCCACCTTTCATTATTCCCTTAAAAACAGAAAGGAATTTCTGTGAAACTCAGGTATTTACGACCGACTGCTTCAATTACATCACAAAGTGTTAAGAATGAAAATTAGAGTGCAGTAGTGCTGCACTCATGCAGGAATCCCTTCTGACTTAGCTTTCAGAAATGACAACACTCCTTGCCCTGAGCTGCTCCTTACCTTTGTGGGCATTTTTTTCATGTAGGGTGGCCAGTTTAACGATGGGTTGGCTTCTTGTGAGGAACTGCTGGTCCACATTCCAATCTCGACATCCTCCTCTTCCTCCCAGCTGGTCTGACGACTGCCTGTCAATGGCATATCATCTCCACACCAACTATCTTGCATAGATTTAGGCCCTGGTTGTGGAAAAAGCCCAGCACATGAACATTTCAGTGGCAGCTGCTGCCCTTCACACCAAACACAGCTTGATGCTGACTGCAAGGTAAACACCCTCAAAAACTTGAAGCTCCCACAGAGGTACTTCCCCTTCCTCAAACACACTTCTTGCAGGATGACACAGAGAGCACTCACCAGGTTTATTTGGAGGCTGTTGCCCAAGAGGAGCATTTCCCCAGCCAGAGGTGCCTCCTGCATCGCTGACGGGCTCTCCCCAGCTCGTACCAGTGTCCATGGGCTTACCCCACGCTGAAGTTCCGTTATCTACAGTGGTGGCTGGAGTAGAAGGCTCTCCCCAACCTTTGCAAAGCAGGGGGAGTTATTGGCATGGTTTGGAACAGGATTTAAAAGCTACCTAAAGAGACTCAAGTGTTTTGCTTTTCCTAGATCCATAACATACAATAAAAAGCGCGAGAGCACACATTTCCATTTTGTGTGAGGGTCATTACTACAACTGCAAGCTGTTCCATAAATAAAAGTAATCACAGAAACACAGATTTCGTAACTTAAGAATTACATTTCGATAATACACATTTCTAAGATACTAAGCTCCTAAGAGCTGCTCGTTACATTTAAGTGACTTCTCTCTGCACTTGAAAAAGAGACAGAGCACAAAATAGTTCCTAAACCCCATGTAAGCTCCTCTCCAAAACTGTTATTCACTGCTAACGAAACTACAAGACCAGAAAGTCTGATCCCGAGTCTGTATAAACCCAGCATCCTTCATTCTGTCTTGTAGCAGCTCAACACTTTTTTTGGGAAGGCTCATTGGCAATATTAAGTTTTAACTATTTTAGAATCATTTAGAAAAACAGTTTCATTCCTCAGATACTATTTTAAATATTTTCTCCGTGTTCCCACTCCCCAGAACTCAAACAGAACTGTCTAGTCCTTATTACTGCAGCTATCTGAAACTAGAACAGATCTTCCAATCTGTACAAAACCATCAAACCTCTATGAGCCCTGCTGTTCACTTTTTTAACAAATAAAAACTGTACTTCATCAGCACTTTGTCCTTTGCATTGAACCTTTCCACTGTTCTATGAAGCAAGAATAAAAAAGTGCTTTATAATCATCAAAAAACATAAATGTGGATAAAAGCCAGGCTTACCAGAACCCGAACTGCTCTCCTTGCTAGTCATGGCACTTGAAGACAGTAGCTGCGGATGTACCTGTGCTTGCTGGTCTGAACTGCTGCTACTGTTTGGGACGTTTTTATTCCACATATTCACATTTTTGTAGTTATATTTGCTTGGATCACCCCAAGCAGAAGTTCCATCATCAATCTCCATTTTCCGGCGTATGGATTCAGGGGATGGCTCCTCCCAGCCTGTGGGTTCTTCCTCCTTTGCCGGGGCTGGCATCGGCCCCCCAAGCCAGCCCGACCCTGGGGGTTTGTTTGTGGCAGACGGGGCTCCCCAAGAGCCAACATCTTGTTTGTTCCATTCAGGAGAGTTGACTGGCTTTGAGGAGTCCCCCCAGACTTGAGGTTGATTGGATTTCGGAGGGTCTCCCCAGCCCTGGTTCTGATTGGACTTTGCAGGCTCATCCCATCCTGAAGAGTTGTTTGGGTTTGCATTATTACCTCCCCAAGTAACAGAATTCGATTTACCTGGCTCATTCCAACCAGACACCGACCTGTCGCTGTTGCTACCTCCAGAACTGGATTTCTTTGCCTCACCCCAATGGTTACTTCTGGAATTTTCTCCCCAGCTATCAGCAGCAGACACTGCCCAACCCTGGCTGGCCTTCTGTCCATCTCCCCATCCCTGCTTCATCTTCGGTGCATCATTCCAGGATGACTTTTCCTCTTTGCCACTTCCCCATGATTGATTGCTCTTGACCATTACTGTAGCAGCAGAATCTTCTTCCCACCCCCCTTGGCTGTTTGACCCTTTGGAGTCTCCCCACCTTGTAGCAGACTTTGGATCTCCCCACCCCGATACAGATGAGGTATCATTATTATTAGGGCTAGGTCTATCCACACTCCCCCCTGAGCTGGAAGCCTGTGTCACAGAGCCCCCCCAGGCCTCTGTCCCATTGTCAGTTTTTCTTTCACCCCTCGGTGACGTTTCGGTATCCCAGGCAGTGTTCTGTTTGATTGGAGTCTGTCCCCAACCAGAGTTGGAGAGGACACGTGGATCTAAGTCAGTTCTGTTCACTATGCTTTGGAGTAACGTGTGCTGGTCAACCTTCCTCCTCTCTCGGTTCTGGCCTTCTGCAGCTCCTCTGTCCTCATGGCACCCAGTGCTCTCCGAGCTCCCCTCGCTGTCCCCCGTACCTGTTTTGGCCCACGTGCTGTTCTGCTCAGCCATCTGTGAAGCAGCAGAACTCTGGCTGTTAAGATCATCCTCCTCAGTAGACTTCCATCCATTTGTAAACTTCCTGCTGTTTCCATTCACACTTTCATTGGAATGCTGATTACTAGGCAGTTTGCTCCATTCCCCGTTGGAAATGTTAGTGCCAGTGCTTTGTGCAGGGCTGCCCCATCCTCTTCTGCTCCCGCCAGCACTTGCACCATTCCCGCTTCCCCACGGCATGTTCTGGGAGTTGACTGTCCCTGCCTCCCACACCCCTCCTCCTTTATTCCCATTGATTTGAAAGTTAGTGCTGCCAGGCCCGCTCCCGCCCGGCTGCATTAGAGTTGCATTCACAGTGTCACCATTAGCTTGGCTGTTTGGGCCTGGACATTTGTCTCCAGAGTAACTGGAACCATAGGCACCCCAGGTAGTACCGTAAGAGCCGCCAGTTTTGGCCTCACCATTGCTCAGGTGAGAGATGGAAGTGCCGTTTGCCACTGGAGAGGCCTGAATCTGAGAATGATTCATTGTGCTCACGCGCCAGGCCCCGGGCCCTGCAGTGCTGGGCAGCTCGCTCATCTGCACCGAACCAGCAGAGTTTGGTAAACTAGAGGTCATAAAGTTAGTAGTGTTATTTGGTCCATTCATTTCAGTGTTAAGGTTTTGAGGTTGCCCACTGAATGAAACATTCCTTGTACCATTTAATTCAGAATCACAACTTTCCTGAAGGCTTCCCCAGGAACCGTGGGCTGAGCCACCCACTTTCGAGTTAATACTCTGGCTGTTAGCCATCTGACCTATGGTACTGCACTGAATGCTTGTGCCAGGACTCCCACTCCCCACGGACCCTTTCAGGGCATGTCCACTGTTCTCCAACACGGACCAGGCACCATGGTTGCCATTTGAATTCAAAGTGCTTGGATTTAACCCTCCATTTGATGAAGAGTTTATGGTGCCCCAAGCATTCATTCTATTGTTGCTACTTTCAGATTTGCTGTCAGGAGCATCCACAGAAACTTGACATGTGCTTATTATGGATCCATGGGATAACCCCCATGGCCCATTAATACTTCCATTGCCCACATTATTGCTGTTGCTACCAACCACAAACTTATTCTGAGACCCATGTCCGATGCCATTGCGAATGCCATCGCTTTCTCCGCCTGTGCTCCCTGAAGCCATGATAACGAGGTTCCGCTCCGACCCAGAGCTGGAGGCAGAGTCAGTGTCCATACATTCTGAAGTCAGCTCTGGGTCACTGCCAGTGATTGATGGCCATGCTTCTTTGTCAGAGCCGTCTACGATAACTTTATCCCAGTTTGTGCTGGAGTCGCTATTTGAAGAGACTGGTCCCCAGTGAGAATTTTCATAATGGGATCCTAGACCACTGTGGTTCAGATCTAAAGGGAGGAAGGAAAGTCCAAGAGCATTATTGTAAGTTTAGCAGTATTACTTCATTAAGCAGAGGAGGAAAAAGAGAATAGATATACAAAGCCAGGAATTATTTTCTGTATTTCTTTGCTTCTACAGTCACAGGAGATGATGGAGAAAGCTGCCCAAATGCTGTCACACATATCTCATAACACTTCTCCCAGGAGGCAGAGCTGCTCTGACAAAAAGCTTGGAGAAGCACTCCTAAAGATACTTTTCAGAGAAACATTTTTTAAAAAATACTCTGTATCACCACAAATACGAAGTATTTTCTAAAAGCATATACATACTAAAAAACTACAATATTATATAAAAACCAAAGAGCCTGAAAGGCAGAAATCCCTACAAGACACTGCAGAGCAGTACCAACTGCTGTATGACAGCAGCCAGAGAACACACACCTTCCCCCCCATTACAGACATTATATAAGGTTCTTACACACACGTTACTCAAGATATTTTTATACAACAACTTGACACAAAAAGCACAAGACCCATCTGAAGTTCTGCTTCAGAACGCACTGATGCAGAAGTCCATTTTTGATTAATTTTTAATCAATATCAATATTACTCATCGTACAGTGAGGAAGAATCTATCCCGAGACCCTGGGTCCAAAAGCTGGAGCAGCACAGAGCAGGGAGCACCCGTCCCTCCTCAGCACGGGGCTGCTGAGAGCCCACGGGGGTGCAGGCACTGGGGCGAGCCCCCCTGGGAAGGGCACAAAGGAAGGGTGGCTCAGCAGTTTGGAACAGGGGGAGTGGGGAAAGGGCTGTTGCAGGCAGACACAGCTCTGCTCACTGTTCGGCAGCTCCCAGGCCTGCGACTGAGCGGAGCGTACCCTGGAACCTGCTGATTCATGTGCTACTAGAAAAACACAGCCCAACAAACCTCAACATTTCAATTCTCACCCTGATATTTATAAAAATACGTTTAACCTGTACTAAGAGACTGATCAAAGAGTTGTCTGCACCCTTGGGAGTGAGGGAACCAACAGCACAGAACAACACCTTGATTACACAAACACCACCCCAATAACACCATCCCTTTCAAAAGCAACACGAAGACACACAGATGGCAAACAGCCTGAATTCAGCGTGCAGAGAGATACAGGTGATAACTACAAGCTGGGGGAAATCGTAAAACAAACCCTAATTTGCACAGCAGCAGAATACATAAAGAAAGCCGGTATTTATTACAGTTCTATTACTCTAATTTAACTGTGATGCAGTTTGTGCATCCACAACAGCATAAGTGATTAGCTTCCACTCAGCCAGAATCTTCTCCTATTGCATACAAAACTACTTTGACCAACAGTCTTTCTCCTGGACACAAATACATGTTAGTGAGGTTTAGTACGAGCCACTGTTCTGGAACATTCCTATCTGAATCTCCTCAACCCATGAACTTAGGAGTTTAAGGATACAAATACTGAACAAGCAGGTATTAGATCAGAAAAACTCCCTCAAAATTGAAAAACAACAGCTGACAATGTACTGTATTTGGTGCACAGCACAAGCAGCCAGAACAGCCTACTCTTGCTTTTCTTCCCAAAACTATTTAAAGTTGCAACTGAACTTTTGCTGCTTAAATCCTGGACAAAAGATTTACACAAACCTGAGTTCCTTAAAATTCCGTGATCTGCTAGGATTGTTTTCAATAATCTGTAATTTAATGCTTTGCTATAATCTGTAATTTAATGCTTTGCTGTAATCTGTAATTTAATGCTTTCTAGCTATGAGTTATTCTGCAGGATATGTTTGCAGGAAACTGTATGTATTTACAAAAGCAGTTTGTTTTTTTTAAAGTACCATCACACGGGCTAAAATAAACAGACAGATTGAGAAGCGTAAATTAAGAAATACCTGGATCTTGCTCCTTCTGCCTCCTTTTCCTGCTCCAGTACACCTGGCACCCCCAGACAGTCAATACTACACCTTGTCAATCACTGTACCTTTGGGCCTTATGAACAAGTGCATTTTAGTAAACCAACTTCTGAGCTTTTAGTGAACAATGAAGACACATTTCCTCCACAGTGCTGCGACACACTTCTGATGGAAAGCACAGGCTTGCACAGATTATTCAATTTAATACCACAAAGAGGCAATTTAACATGTAAGCATAAAGGTAAAAAAACCCCACTTAGTGTTTTAAAGCTAAGGTGCCAAAAGCTCTTAGTATGAATTCTGACTAAATTAGAAAATTAAAGATGTTAAACCAAATTAGTATGCAATGGCACAGAGAAAGTATACTGAAGTCATTCACACAGCACATGCTACTGGAAAACGTAAGCCAAAGAATAAAAAATAGTAATAAAAAAACCCCAGACAAAATTGTGTGAAACATGTAACTACTACAGACACAGTAGTGCAAAAGCAGGTGAGATGGAAATAGCTAACCTGACTGGTTAGGGGAGTGGCTCACCAAGTCCCGAATGGGAGGCATGCCTACAAAAAAAAAAGCAAGAAAATCACAGAAGTGTTACTTCAGTAAACGAGAGAACAGTCCCCAAACCTCTCACTGCTGTAAACCCAGTCTTTAGCCCCCTTTTCCAGGACAGGTTTCTCTCCGAGCCAGCTGCTCTGGTAACTCCCCAGCAGGGACACACAGCAAACCTGCCTGGGGATTTCTGCATTCGCAATTCACACACATTTCCACTACTAGCTCCTTGTTACCCATTTGGCATTTAATGAACCAATTTAGCATGTCCTTAAAAGTTTGATTTACATAAAAAAGAGGAAGAATTTATACTCAAAGAAACCAAAAATCAATTCATTTTGGACTGTACTGACTTAGAAGTTTAGAGGTCAGCCCTGAATCTTCAGCAGTTCCTCTCTGAACAGTACATTTGCTCTGCCCAAAAGTCAGTATTGTGTGCCTGACTGAGCAAACGGCAATATCTAAGTATGGCCTAACTCTGATTTAACTGAAGCACGTGTATAACTGTCATTTACCCTCTTTCACAGCCCCCTCTGTGTCCCCCAGGCACTATATGGAATCAAAGTTCATGTTTCAAACTCACAAATTTTACAGCTGGAGACCGTAACTCTAACATTTAAGGCAATGTTTCCCAAATTAATTCAGCCTCCATCACTACTAACGGCAAATCCTAACTGCTCCCTTCATCCCTGACTCCTACAACAGCCAAGAAACTCCTCCAAGCTAAAGGAGGAATCTTTTGTTCCCAAAGGCTGTGTCTGGGACACAACTTTGTGGCTGTGCTGTGAGATGCACTGGGATAAAGGGAGACAGGAGGAATCCAAACTGGAGCCACGCCAGGAGCCCAGAGGTGCTCTGCTGTTCTGCTCTGGCCCACAGTTGTAAGCAATTTCTGCTGGCTATTGTTTTAGTTCATTACATAAATCATTTCACTGTGGAATAACCACCTGGCTCCTCCGAGGTGTTCCAAAGCAGAGGTGAGCAAACACCAGGGCAGTGATGGACCCTTCCTTCTGTGGGCAGTTTGCACATGGGGAGCATCAGAGAGGCCAGTGACTGAACTGGGTGTGAAAGTGTCCTGATAAAGAGCTACTTATGGAGAGCGCTTAAAATAACCACCTTGGCACAAACCTGGCTCTGTTCCAGAAGCACTACATGGCATGAGCTTCACTTATGTGTCTTTGCTAAAAAGATATGTCAAATGTCCTAAAACCAGCAGAAAAACAAAGAACCCACAGAACTATCCCTTCTTCAGTTTCGCTTCTAAACAAAGTATGTTCATTTTCCAAACAGGAGATGATTTTGCACACAAAACACAAGTAATGAGATGGGGGTTTTACCACTTTATAATTAAAAAATTCCCCAATACAAAAGACAGAGAAACTTAGTGTGGCCAGGGCAACTAGAGACTTTGAAGTCAGCAGTACCCGTGTTCCCTGGGTTTTACAAATCGCTACCAAATCATTCCAACCACAGCTGGAACTGGGGAGAGAACTTTTCAGGAATGACACATAAACCAACCATAGCCATTCCCAATTCCTGCAATTCTGACTTCAACACCTCAAGACACAGTTTTTCTTGTAGCCCTAAGCGACACATCAATTCCAGTAGCCATTAAATAATGCTTTAAAGCAAAAAGTAAAGAAGCTATTCTGTTAAGGTATCAAATTTAACCCTAGTGTCCATGGATATCCTGTCAAGGACAGGGAAGGGATCTACAGGGATGTCAAACTACGTAAGATTTTTGATTTCAGAGGTAACACCATGGAGAGTACCTGGAATTGCTGCTGGAAGCGAAAGAGGAACTAGGGAGAGTGAGTGAGACAGAGATGGGCAAATGACAACAGCATGTCCTTTCAGATGCAAAGGTGTCAGAAGACACTGGGTCACTCTTGGTTGCTGCTGCATGGCCACCTCCCCTCCCCTCCCCTTCCCTCCCTGCCCCTGCCCCAGCAACTCATCAGACAAGAGCAGGACAACAATCCAGCACGGAAAAACTATCTGCCTTCCCATTATCATCTTGTCTATGTTTCTGAAAGAACATAACACATCCAAACCAGATATTGTTCCCAGTTGTTCCAGGGAAAGAGACCTTCCAAGCACACAAAGTGGCTCCAAGAAAGGTGATTCTGGCTGCCCAACCTTGACTAGTGGTTCTGAGGAGTTTTCCTGGGACACAGGGAACACCAGGAGCAGAGCAGGCAGGGACAAAGCTCTCACAGGATGCTACAGGCCACACAGACATTTTCTTAAGGTGAGAAAGTGATCTGGCCAACTGTTCTCTCCCCTGAAGTCTCAGAACCTCTCTGGAACCAGTTGGGTGTGTAGATATACTACTCAAATAATTCAGGTATTATTCAGACCACAGAACTCCTCCCAGTGAGGCAGCTGCCCAGACACCAGTACAGCACTGGGACATGCTGGCAGTGCCCAGCCCGAGGGTGTCCAGCCACACCAGCACGAATTCAAGGAAAACTGAGCAAACCTGGGAAGAATGCAGTACCCAAATGAGAATCCAGCTAGTTAAATACTGGGCTGGCATTCACAGAAGGAGTGCAATGGAGGACAGTACACAAATCCTCTGGATACAAGTAGGAGGTTTCGCAGGTTGTATAAACAGTAATGCTTCTTAAGTTAGTTTACACACAAATTTTTATTTAAATCACCACTTGCTACCATACAACCTGACCGGCAGAGGATACATGCTGCAGAAAAAGCTTCACCTTAGAAGCAACTAAGTATATGAAAGGTGACTTTAAACCTGGCTAAGGGCAGGAACAACATTATACAGGTGAGGCAGAAAAATTAACTACTTAAAAATTACTTATTGCAATGGTAGAGTTCTATCAGTATGTTACAGAAATAATACTGGAAAGTAATAGGGTAAACATTCCCCAAGGGAACATGGATAAACTGCTGCCAGTGCTTTGATTACTTTCATTTTAAGTACTGCTTCTTCAAGATTCAGTAATCAGAACAGTTCAAAATTCAACTCAAACTTGAAATATCAAGGCTATTTTCAGAGTCTTTTTTTTTTTTTAACTGAAGGGGTTAGGAGTCACATTCTTTGTGGTCTATAAAACACTAGTTTTGAGAAACATTGGGAATTCAGTAAAGTCTCAGAAGAAACTATTTGTGGAAACAAATTACATCATCACTGCTACGTGCACATCAAAATATAAATACAATTATAAAAATAAGAAAGCATTTGTCCAACATATTCAGTATTAGCATGCACTAATACCAAATCCCTTTGAAAAGCTAGATCCCTCATAGAAAGTTACTTTTTTCCAGCCAACAATAAACTGCATTAATGTCCTGGAAAATTAACTGAACTGCACGCTATTGCAGTCACTGAACAGCTCATCATGCATGTGTAACAGGTAAGTTTACCTGTCTCAAAAGGGCATTTGCAGAAATGCATAACAAGCTAAAATAACAAAGGATAACTGTACTTAAATAGTAATACATGTAAAGTGGATCCATTTTGTAGGGCAACCAAGCCTCAGGTGGATAAACAGAAAAAAACTGACCTAACAACAAAAATCAATTCTGATATCCTGAACAAGCCATACCCTGGCTGGATCTGTAGGCATGAAGTTAAAAAAGAAAGAAAAGTCTTGAGCTGTTTTTCAGAATCCCAGAATGGTTTGGGTTGGAAGCCCACCAAGTCCCACCCCCTGCCATGGGCAGGGACACCTTCCACTAGCTCAGGCTGCTCCAAGCCCCATCCAACCTGGCCTTGGACACTTCCAGGGATCCAGGGGCAGCCACAGCTTCTCTGGGCAACCTGTGCCAGGGCCTCCCCACCCTCACAGGGAAGAATTTCTTCCCAATATTCCACCTAACCCTGCCCTCTGGCAGCCATGGCCCCTTGTTCTGTCACTCCAGGGCCTTGTAAATAGTCTCTCTCCATCTTTCTTGTAGGCTCCATTCAGGTACTGGAAGGCCATAACTGAGTCACCCGAAAGCGTCTCTTGTCCAGGCTGAACAATCCCAACTGTCCTTCCCCATAGCTGAGCTGCTCCATCCCCCTCATCATCTCCATGGCCACCTCTGGACTCGCCCCAACAGGTCCATGTCCTTCCTGCGCTGGGGACCCCAGGGCTGGGGGTAGCTCTGCAGGTGGAGTCTCACCCATGCAGAATCCCCCCTCACTGCTGCCCACACGGTGGGATGAGCCCATCTCTGGAAAGGGTACTAAAGGCTCTTCCTCGTGAGATCTGTCTATCAAAACTGGACACAAAAAAGGTGCTTTGTACCACGACCACACTTGGGTCAATGATCAGGACACAGACTGGAAATGTGGAGCAGAGCCGTGCTCATACTGCAATCACCACCTGTTCCAAACCTGCCCTGTCTGTCACACAACACTGGCAACAAGAAGCCACTGAGACGGGCTGAGGTTTCAGTAAGGAACTTGCACAGAGAGGCAAATACCATCCTGACATGTTCAACAGCAAGCCACAACACAGGAAAGGAGCTCTTCATGCTACAGCTTCCAGTGAAAGCTTAAGTAATGTTGGCTCAAGTATTACACTGGTAATGGAATTTGCAATTTTGATTTTAGTTCAGGGAAAACAAGGTGCCCTCACCTGGCTGTTTTTTGCTGCTGTTGGGCACTTCTCCGTTGGTCACAGGCTGGTTACTGGTGATAGTGCTGCCTCCTGACTGGCCGTTTAACGCTTTGGGAGTGGATCCCAGGTTTGCAGCTATCACTGGTAACTGCTGCCCTCGTTTCAGAAGCTGTTTCTGTTCCTGGTGTCGGAATCGCGGTGGTACTTCCCGAGGAGGGTATCGAGGCAAGGGCTGCTGCTGGCTGCTGGCTGGGGCCCGCTTGGCATTATTAGTAGTGCTGGTTCCTGTGGAAGTGCCGTTGGAGGTGACAGGCTGAGGCTGGCTTACACTTGTCTTGGTTTGTTCTGGCACTACCCCCACCCCCAGGAAAAAGAAAGTGGGACAAAGTTATTCATACGAACAGCCACTTAAAAAAATCAAAGACTGAGTCAATACTTAGAGGTGTTCATATATGATGCAATGGCAGCATTTCTTCCTGTTCAAGCTGTAACTCATTCCGCAGGAAAAGCTCTGTTATTCCACAATCACACACTTTCATGGCACAGACCTGGAAGCAGGAATATGCCTTGCTATCACTCCTAACATCATCAGTTACAGTAACCTACCACTAACCAGCTTTCTATAGCTTTTTGCTGACACACCAGCACTATACAGTTTATTTCAGCTTCATTTAGAAAACTACTTAAGCACTAAAAGATTCCCACTGGAGTTAGATTTTCAGTGTCACGTACAGAAAACCTCCCTGGCCTGGCCCAAGAAGATCAAGGGGCGAACGGGACCTCCAGGACCTGTTGCTAAGACTTCCCGTGCTTTGTTGACCCTAATATCCAAAGGGGAAGATGTCAATGCCCTCAAGTCACTGGTGCCAGCAGGAAGGGCTGCCAGCACAGGTGACACTGCACACAGCCCAGCAGGATGGCACTGGCACTGGGAAAATGCCAAATGAGCAACTGCAACTCCGAATTATCTCCGTGCCGACAGCACGGCTCCGGCACTGCGAGGGCAAGGGCAAATCAGCTGCAGAGGTCACAGCAAGGGAACACATCAAACCCTGCTGCTGGGTAAAGGGAAACCCACACCATGCTGAGCTCCACAGCCCACCCCAGCAGCACAGGGTGAGTGTGGGGCAGGTGTAGGAATGGTGAGGGAACCAGCTCAGCAGGACCAAGAGACACTGAGCTACTGGTGTGTGCCCTGGTGCTACTGCCACCCACCCCCACCCCAGCACAGGGAAGCTTTACTCCATCCCTCCTCAGTGATATGTTAATGTACTTTTCAAATTTTCTGGATATCCATAAAATGTGTTAATATTTACTGTGGAACTTCCTGACAAGATTCAATCACAACCTCCCTCAGCACCTGGAATATCGTTGCTACATGACTGAAAATGTAGTTTTCAGGGGTCTTTAAAATTTTTTAAATTTGTTTAAAGACCATTTTATCATTGACTTTCAGGAACAGATTCATGGGAATATAACATAAAAAATAAATGAAAACAAACTCAAGCTTTTATTTAAAGAATCAATTTGAATGTTGTCAGTGCTATTACCACTGTAATTTCAGTTTATTTTTACGTCAGTATACAAATACATATTCTTAAAAACACAAACTAGAAGGCCTTTAGAACAACAACCAAAAAAAAAATCACAGAAGAATCAGCATCCGAGTGGTGTTTTAACGGATTATTTTATTTAGGCTGCTTAAGGAAAGCAGGAAAGAACCTCCTTGTTTGACACACAGGTAGGCAGACAAGGGTGGGCAGAAGGCTCAGGGTGAGGAGCACCCAGCTCCCCCCACAGCCCCCACATCCCTCTGGGCACAGCTCTCCCATTTCACAGCTGACTGCAGAGGGACTGAATTAAGGACAGGAATGGTCAGGACATAAGTCAACTTAATGTACAGAGCACAGGGAATAGAAGGTACTCAAAAGCTATGAGATAAACTGAGAAGTTGATAAAGATCACCAACACCACCCCAGATTCCCTCAGTTTAAGCTGTTCCCTATATTAACAGGGGGTAACTGATTCCTTGAACAGTGTTTTGATGCACATAATGCAATAAATTATGATCAAAACTGAACTACACAAATACAAATGTAGTTTTAAACATATCTACTTCATTTACTCCTTCTAAAGTTTCTTGCTTTAAAAATAAAATGACAGTCAGTAAGCCCAGGGGTGTGGGGGGTGCTATGTAAGCAAATTGCTGTGAATTCGTTGACAATTTAATGCAGAAGCACTTTGCTCTTCTCTGTGGTCTAGGTACTGCAAAAAGCTCTGAAATTAAAACACATTTATTCACACTCCACAATCTGTGTAACCACTGCCCAAACCTTAACTTTTGGCGCTCTCCCTGCGCTTCTTGCTTCAGCTGATTCCAAGAGTGACCCTTCACAGCCTGGAGCTGAGCTGTGCTGCCAGTGACACACGGAAGCCCCTTCCTGCAGCCAGTGTGTCACATCCAGCCAACAGAGCAGTGCTGGAGCCACACACTCCTTCAACACACCCCATTTCAGCTTTTTTTTTTTTTACTGTCAGCTTAAGCAGAAAATACAAATACCCCTCGCTTGAGCAGGTTTTAATACAACATAGAGCACCTGGTAATGTGCTCACGGAGTTACTTCTCCTTCCCTGCCACTTCCACTGCCCTACAACTGCTCTTCTGGGATAAAGTGAAATAATTTCCATCTGACATTCCCCGGACGCCCCAACAGAGCTGCCAGCAGCACACTCACGGCAGTCCTAACACTTTACTTCCCTAATTAAAGCCACTGTAAGACCCAGTGTCAGAACAGACCCCAGGGACCTGCAGGAACTCAAATCGCTTTCGACTACCAACAAACAAGGTACTCGCTGCCCAGGCAGCCCCAAGGCACGGCACCGACAGCACTTCTCTAACAGTTCAACATTACATTTCTCATATATTCTAAGCATTCCTTTCCTTAGCAAATGTAGCAATTCTGTCTACTGTGATCAGCAAACTAAATAGCAATCTGCCAGGTTAGCCTATAGAATACGCAGAGTTCACGTTCGTATGCTAATTTTAAACTAAAATTATCCAAAAAACACAGAATTCCCTTGCCTTTGCTCTCCCTCAGAACCACAGAGTAAGTTTTAAGCTATACAGTTTATCCTGTCCAACATTTTCTGCTCTACAACTTCTCAGAAGACTAAATAACATTAATATTCCAATATGGCTACTATGAATTCCAACACCCCTAAATCGTTATCTTAATATTTTAATTTGTTCTAAACAAGTAGCTTGTTAATAAAAGTTTGTCCTGCACATCAGCATTTTATTTTGAATCTTATTAATGCAGAAATACAACACTAACAGACCTACAGTTTATCACAGTTAATTAACTTGACTAGGAACAGCAAGTTTACAGAAATGAGTATTAAAAATGACAGATTTTCATAAAGAACAAACCTGCTGCAAACCCTCAGAGCAGGGGATGGTGGAGTTACAGTTTACAGAGAGATTCCAAAGAAAGACGCTTCCAACTTGTGTTGCTTTCCCACTCTGCAGATTTCATTAGAAAATGGAGGAGAAGCATGGTGTCATTTTACTGCTCCAGGAGCTGCCTGCCAACTCCTCCTGGAGCAGGGGCCCAGGGACTCACACTCCCCCTCCAATAAAAAAACGGCAGCTGCTTGAGTAACTTTAACGCAGATGGAAAACAGTTTCTCTCTCGCCCAAAATCAGCGTACAGAGATCAAATCCTTCCCTAGCACACACAAAGAACAGCACCAGGCTGGCAGGGAAATGCTCCTTGTCGCTGCTGCTGGAGCTGCCCCTGAAAAACGCCTTGTGCCGCTCTCCCTGCATGGCATGCCCCGGAGTTGTCAGGGCTGGAATGCTGAAGGGCAAACAGAGGAAGTCTGGCTCTCAAGCTGACACACGTAAGATGTAGTGCTAGAATTTTCGTGGTGGAAAAATGGCCGCAGCTGTGAGCTCGGTGCTGCTCTGGAAAATATCTCCGTGTTTGCCAAGGCGTTAACCCCTGCGGATCCAGAGGTGAGCGCGCCCTTCCTGCGGGACTGCACAGCCAGCCGGGCCCATTCCCGGCATTCTTCTACTCACTCGCAAGATTTAAGAGCTAACAGAAGAGTTTTTCCAATTGGGAAAAGCAGAGTCAGGCAAGTGAAAGCCCCGACGCAAACCAGAAGGGTCAGTGCAGTCGAGCCGTTCTGCTTTGCGGAGAACACGAACAAGTTTCCAAGGTGGGAAATGTGAGTCAAAGATTTCAATTCCACACCCAGCTATTTTTAGAGCACTTTCCGTTTCAGCGGGTAATTCAGTTTATTCTGTTCTGCAACGAAAGTGGCACTTTCTGCTGAGGGATCCAGTGCTGCAGTGACAGCCGGGTGCAGCTCGAGCTCCTGCTGCTCCCCAGAGCCCAGAACCTTTCGGAACTAACCCCAACACCAGCACTGAACAAGTTTTATCAATTACTTCACATCTACACATTAAATTGTGGGCAGAGGGCATTCCAGCTCACGCTGAGCTCTCACCCGGGGGCAGCACACACAGCCAAACTCAAACATCCTCCTTGAACAGCGTTTCCTTCAGTGCTTGGCTCACCAGCAGCAACCTGGGGCCACAGTGCTGCTTGCAGAGTTCTGGTCTAGAGGGAATTCAGGACAAATGGATTGATTTGTCTATCTTTAATAGCACTGACTTTAAACACAGCAAAAGGACATATTTTGCCAGGCTAGAAAGAACTGACTATTCTACAGTACTCTCAACAAATAGAGATTTTCAAATTATCCTTATTTTTCCCCAAAGTACATGGTAAAAGAGCACTGGGAAGGCACGTGTCCATGTGTTTTGCCAGCTGCTCCACAAACAGATAAACCTTCCACTTAGCAACTAATACACTCACCTGTAACTGCTCTGACCTGCTCTTCCCTCCTTTAATAAAACCAGCTGGATCAAACCAGACAGGTCAGAATCCCTGAAATCCGCAGGAATGCCAAATGCCTGTTTTTAACTGCAATACTACAGTAATGAAATGCTCCTGGCACCAGGAACGTTTATATTAGCATCATTTTCATCACTTCCATTCTCACTCTGAACAGGAAAACCCCCAGCTCTATGAACTTTCTCAGACGGTTCCTGTCATTTTACATGAATGCTGGGACCTGCTTCAGCTGGCACAACAGCAATTTCTACTTTAGCTAAAGCAACAGTTTAGACCCATCCAAACTATGCTTAAAACCAAGAAATATCCTCCCTCCCCAGCCCCACCACTTAACCAGCTCCTTTTCTGAAATAGGCACATAATTCTGAATTATTTAGAGATCCTATACTCTTGTATTTTATCTTCAGCTCATGCACGGAATAAATTATTTAAGACATTAACGTGATGGAAACTTGGAAACTAATGAAACATTAATTTGCATCCTGAACACAAGGAGGCAAAACTGGTAAAACAAGGCAAAAGCCATGCAACACAAGATATGGACTTTGTTCCTATAGAAACTGTGGCAAAAAGTTGTGTATCTGCCTCTCATGATGTCTGTTCTTCCAGAGCACTGCCAGCTTGTGTTTCTCTGACAACTCTAAATTCCTGTTAAACTTTCTGAAATACCCTTTAAATAATAATGTAATTAAGCTGGAGCTTAATATTTCCATTAGTGAACGTTAGGCCTCCAAGAAGAAAAATAAAAAAAATTCAGAACAATTACTTTGTCCTTCAGAAGGAAGGCATCTTCCTTGCCTGTGAAGATTCCCACCAGGTAGCCTCCTGAGCACAATTCTGCCCTCCCTATTCATGCTATTTTTAGCCACTTGCTTGTGCAGCCTTGGCCCTGACGTGATGCCAGAGCAGCCCAAGCACACAGGTCAAATGGTCACTCCAAATGCATGTTACTGTTTACAGCAAAGTACTGTATTATTTTCCTTCTCCATCATCTTTTCAAACATATTTTATCACTTCAGAATAAATCTAGATATTTTTCTAATTCTTTAAATTCAAGAGATAAGTGAAAACAATCTTTATTCTCCTTTTTTAGGAGCTGGTTGGGATGGAGATCTGCACAAACCCTACAAATATTCAGAATGACTGCAGTGCTCCCACCTGCCATGAACATGGAAATGACACCTTTCAGGTAGTGGCATCTTGATCATTTTGCAGGATCAAACCTCCACATGCAACAGTTAAAACTGGACATACCAATAACTTGTCTACCAAGTGTTTACAATCCCAGCTGCACTTAGAATATCTGGAAACTAAATTTCAAACAGATCACTCTATACACGGTCATTCCTTAAGTGTTTGTGCAATTGTAATCAAGGCAAAGAAGGGGAAGGAAAATCGCAAACCAGGACAAGAACTCCAGGTATTTTATGTCTATGCCTGGTGCTGTGCAAGGAACTAAGAATGGAAAACAGGAAGGGCAGCAACTCCAATCCCTAAGGGATAAACCCTTCACCATTACTCTTCCAGGCTTTTGTGGTCACTTTGAAAAAGTGCAGCTGAAGTCTCGAGGATCCCACCTTTCACTTCTGAAAGGAGTTTTCAGGTGACACGTTTGATTCAACACCTTTAAAACCACAGAAAAAATACACAGAGTAAAACTAACTGTAAAGTAACTTACCTTTGATTTTTTGTTCAATGGCCTAGAACAAGAAAAAAGAAGTGTCAGTGATTTGTGCAGATAAGAGAGAAACCACATGTGCACGTGCCACTTCATAAAGCAACATTAGCTTTTGACTTTCCTCTTTTAATACGGTTTCAAGTTATTTAATTATCTACTTCAGAAGCATCTCTTTAACCAACCCAGGCCTATTATTCCTTATGCCTAAAAAGCTGTTTAAATGTTACAGAAGACAAAATTAATTTGAAAGATAACTACATGAAACAGACTGAATTAAACTTGCAAATTAAGATGTTTTAAGTGAGTTAAAAACTGTGCCTGGAAGCAAAGAGCCAGCACCACTTTTTTATTGCAAAACAGGGCAGGGAAGGGGGAGGGACCTGGAAACAGAAAGAAGTAAGAGAGCAAATGCCAAAGCTTCAAGTCTTTCATTTCCAAGATTCAAAAGGTTACACCTGTGGTATGGCCAAGATGAAAGATCTATTTGAATCAAACTTTATCACAGCTTAAAACTGGGGAGAGAAACATTTCTTGTCTGTTAGTGTACCTGAGTGGTGTGCTTTTAACTATACACCACAGTGATACCGTGCTCAGAAAGCGCCTCCCAAAAGCACAAATCATAGTTCCTCCTATCTGAAACTAGAGTTCTCACTTTTAGAATCAATTACTGCCACAACAAAACGAGATTTAATTTGATGTGGTCACTTTGGAAGCTGCATAAAACCCATTTTAATTGTGATGTTCCATATATTTGCAGTATGTGATAGACTTGCAGTAATACTGAGGCTGTGATTGTCTATAATGAAAACCACGGGGAGGGAGAGAAAGGAGAGTGTGTGAATGCAAGAAGGATTTATGGACTCACTGGTTTGACATCAGACTTGCCCAGATTCAGCCATTAGCACTTTAGGGCCAATACTGAAACTCTAACCCCAACTCTTCCATGCCCTGACCTTGCCTCTCTTCAGGAAATCAAGGGTATGTTAACAGAAAACCCCTCATTTTCACCTTCTTTTGCTGACAGAGAAGGAGACATAGTTTGTACTCTCCTCAGCAAGTCATTTGCCTGGCACTTGGCCCATGAACAGGAAAATAAGACAACTCAGAACTTTTCCAAACTTTCCTTGCTGTTTCTGGCAATCCACAGCACCCAAAGAGAGCCGTGAAGAGCCGGGGGCACAGCCCAGGCTCCTGACTGCTTTCTGCACCAAGGTGCAAGTCTCTAAGAGAGAAAACACTGAACATATTTCAGCTGGGGTCTTCCAAAGTGCTCCGTTGAAGACTTTGCAGGTTTTGCCAGCAAGCCTGTGGAAGGTAAACCAAAGCAGGGTGTTCCTAAGAGCCTTATCCAGCACCAGGCAATGGAATCACAGGAAAATTGCTGAGCCCATTCACTCTGCTCCCACCAGCCAAAGAATCCCAAAATGGACATATTTAAACCCCACCTTTACAAGCTCCTCTCAAGCTCAGGGTCAATACTTAGAATCAATAGCAATGAGGAGTATCTCGTCAGTAAACAGGGATTCTGAAGTGTTTACAACACTCCTGTGACGTTTCCATCCCTAAACACCTTTGCTATCGATATTTTCATTTTTATCCACCCATCCCACTACAAATTCTCTTATGACATGTTTCCATACTGAAGAATAAGATATATTAAAATACGGATACAGCTGAAAGCCACTACCTTCAAATGGTACTTTTATTCTACTAATAAATGCATTAATACTGAGAGGTTTCAAACTTGAAACCGCCTCTAGTGACAATCATGAAAAAGAAGGGTCATCTCAGAAGAAAATCTAGTCTTGTAAGAAACTACACAGAGCCAATTACACTATTCAGTATGTCAGCTACCACGATATAACTGACAGTACGTTTGAATTTAAAACACTAAATTAACAAGAAAACACCCGTGAGTAACAACAGCTAAATCAGTTTTTACTAGTAGTGAAACAAGTCACCCCTGAGCACAGGGTTTTATTTTTCAGTGCTCCACATACCTTTTTCTGAGCAGCTTCCTTCTTCTTCTTGTCTTCTTTTCTCTTTTTCCTTTCTTCCATCAACTGTTCTTCCTCTTCTTGCACTAAATCCCTGAACCACACAGTTTGTAATTAACTCTCCCAAAATACAATCTGTACACACTTAGATTCATTTTAGAACAATTATTTCACAGTGACACAAAGGAACTGGGGAATTTTGCTTCTAATTGGATCCTGTTTCTACAGGGACTGTCACTGTCACTGCAAGACACAGGTGACAGGACTTTAAGCGCAGATGTGGTGTCAAGCTACACAGAAGGTGTTCTTTCTTCCAAAGCTTACAGTGAAGGCTTAGACTTTAATTTGATTCAAAAGCCAAATTCAGAAGTTATTTAATCTCTACCTAAACTGGTACAACTGAGCTCTGGCACATCCCAGCCCGGAGCATTGCCGCACTCAGCCAAAGCCACACAGCCCCTGCACACCTGCACCAGCTCACTCACCCCAAAACACCTCTGCCAGGAAGCACCCGAGTGTGGGCACTGCCAGACCACAGCTGGCACCAACCGGGCTCCCGAACCCAGGGACAAAACTGCGACTCCTCAGAAGTGAAACCAGAACTCAGAGCATTAACTAAATTCACTTGATACACAGTATTTTGTGCTCCAACTAGAGGCTGAGCAGCAACATCCCTGCCCAGCTTACTCTGTTTAAAAACACACTTCAAAAGATTTTTGGGGAAAAAGAACTAAGAATGTCAATCTGGGGCAGTCACTACTTGCTTCTGCCTGGAAACACTGGGCTCCTTTTTAACCCCAAACTGTCCATAACCACACACCTCCAGTTTCAGACAAGATGATTTGACATCTGTCAGAAGCAATGCCAATTGAACGCATTAAATAACTAGTTAATTCTACTTTTAGCTCAAGTCCCTTTCAAAGTGACTGCAGCTCCCAGTTGCCCGGTTCCACTGCAGCATATTCATATAACTTCCTCACTGATTAATAAGACAAATCAGACAAACAAGCAGCACTCTGAGCACTGCTCTCGTGCAGGTGGTGCCAGTGCAAATGATGCTGAACAGCAGCTCACCAGGTCATCTCTTTCTGGTACCCAGCAGCAGTTTATCCTCATCCTTCTGCATGATCCCCCCATTCCTTTGGGAGAGGAGATTCCCAGGTTACTGCTGCCCATTTCAGTTCTACCTTTAACCTCTAAAATTGTTTTTTTGTCCAGAAGTTCTCCAGCAAAAACGTGAAGGTGGCTCTCCTCCCAGTAAGGACAATGCCATATTCTAAATGCCATTATATACAATGCCATTTACACTTAAATTTAAATTTCAGTGGCTGAACGTACCTGCAGAGCAACCACTGACAGCAGTCACTGTCAATCCCTAACTGTGATCCCGCTTCTCACTGCAAATCCCATTCCATCCACTACCTGTTTCTTTCCCCAGTGCTCCCTTCTGTTGGAATAACACTGCTTTACTGCACAGCCAGCATTCCTTTCCTCCTCCACCACTCCAAGAGGGCTGTTCCAGGTCCTACCACCTCATGTGTAGCAGCAGCAGCCTGGTCCTGCAGGTCTGACCAGCGGCAGAGCTGCTCTGACAGTGAGCGCTCAAACCACCCCCGTGTTCCCTCCACCCCACACGGTGACCTGCTACAGACACACCCTTGCTCTGACAAGCTTCCACAGACCAAATTCCAGCTTTTAAGATTTTCCAATAACAGACAGCAAGCATTAGTTACTTCTCTTAAGAAAGAATTGCTTCTGATGTGCAAAAAAATTATCTAAAAGTGTTATTTCTGAGCCCTCTCTGTGTTTCAGTTGCACTGCCAGAGGAATCACAACCCACCAAACACAACCTGGCTATTTTGCATTTTACCACAGCTTTATCATCTGGCTGCAAGATTCATCGAGGACCGTCTCACTGCAAAAGCTATTTTGCATTTACAACTGGGTCTCAAAAATGATTTCATGGACAACTAAGAGGTCAGTCATGTAACTACAGAAACAATTCCAGCTGGCCAGTTTCATTTAGAGCAACCCCTTGGATGCAGTGCAAATCTGAGTTTAATGATTAACCCCCAGCGACATCTGTGCACTGCAAAGGTGACACATCAGTCAGTTTTGTCCCTTGCTTTCTCACACCCTGAGAATTTGTAACCAAAGGGAAGTTGGTGACAATGATCCTCAGTTCGGGCTAATTTGAGACAGTCCAATTTTTAACGGGCAATTAAAGTTGGAGAACAATACCAGGTATGGAATCAGTGTAGAGGAAAGAGGTTCTATAGGTCCCAGCTCCTTCTCAACACGATCCCAGTTCATTTACAGTTCCCTTCCATACAGAGCAGAGACAGTGGTTCACTCCTTGGGAATTCAGTACTTCCCGAGGAACCACTGACCGCAGGAGATGCCCAATCCAGCTGGAAAGACAGAGCACTGTGTCCTCCTCCCACACTCAGGAGAGGTCGTGGCCATAGCCCTTCTCTGTCCCAGCCTGGGTTCCTCGGTGGACACGGTCAATGGGCAGCTCTGCCCACCCTGCCTGGGCCCTCCCCTCGGACTGGCTGCTGGAGCAAAAGCTTAGTTACAGAAGCTCTAAGAGTTCTAAGAGCTAAAAAAGCCACCAGCACTTGTTTTGTATAACAAATTTCAGTCTGTCACATGCCAAAACTGCATTAACTGAAAAACTGTTCCGCTTTTAGAAGAAAGCTGTAGCACGTTCAAGAGCAAGCAGAATGCAAAATAGTATTTTCACAGGGAAAAAAAGTAACTCATCAATCCTGCTACAGCTAAATCAACACGATTACATTTCATTTTGAGAATACAGATGCTAACAACTAACATACCAATATCTCTGGAATATTCTACCACAGCATCATCGCTTTGCTTTCACACAGGAACAACAGAACTCCTAAATTATGACACTCTATGACATCTGATTTTCATCTAATTAATAAAAACAGATTCTAGATTACAAAGCCAGCTTAGGACACGTAAACCCGCGCGAAGACTAGGATAAAAACCTGAATAAAAATTATCCACCTATGGTTCATGCTCAGTTTTTAAGAGTATTAATTACCACTGTAACATTAAATCTCAGTGACTGGAGTGCAAAACTAACCCACTGTACAGCAGCAGCAAAGCCCTTCCTGCTCCTGTTCTTCCCTGAAAACTGAACCCTTCAAGGAAGACAGGCCTATCCACCACACTCATACATAAACTTAAACCTGAGACACAAATTCACATTTGCCTAGTAAGTCTTCAAAGTCTCAGGCAGAACTCCTGAATTTCCATCTCTGACAGCAGGAAGTGTGAGTCTCCCTTATTCTTTCCTACACGCAAACCCACGGCCCTCTCACCAGAGAGCAAATGATGGGATTGATGCCTCCAAGTCCACCTCCATTGGAACATATAACCAACGAGCTCCATCTCTAACGCTACTCCTTGAGGAAGAGAAGTGGGAAGTAGCATTTCCCACGTACCACCCCTGCCTAAGGGCTCCCTGCTCCTGGGCACAAACCAACGGCCCTTTACAGCACGGAGCAGGAACCCCACAGCAACCCGCTCTTGTGGTGACAACACAAAGCCAGAAAAACAACAAGTTCTTTTGCAGGGCTTTTCCCTATATCTGGGGGATTTAACCCATCGACCTGGCCCAAGTGTTTGCAGCAGCACGCTGGGCTCGCTCTGTCAGCGGGCCCAAGGCAAGGCCCAAGCCTTCCGACCGAAAACATAAATATACACACAGGCCCCCACGATTTCCCTATCAGCCACCCCACTGCCACCAAACACACACGCACAGGGAACGTCCTTCTCCCCCTGTGTAATGGGATTAGCTTGCTCAAGGTTAAATGGCCCCAGCAGAAATGCAAAACATATTTTTCCATTTAGATCAAGTGAAAATAAAACACCCTGGCCATAGGAAATCCACATCGGAGACAGAACAAAGGCCTCTGGTTTCAACAGCTTAACTTGAAAGGTGCTTTATTTTCAAATGAGACCAAATGAAAATGGATCTTGATCTCAGGAGAGACTGAACATTTGATGGCTCGGAGAATGTGCAAGGAGAAACTGCTGCTATCTGCATAAATTTGAACAGACCGAGGGTCAGATAAATATTTACCATTATTTTTTTAAAAGAAATTCTTTGCTCCAGGTGCGTTCCTCAGCACAATTCCTTGTATAAGGGGGGAAAAACTCAACAAACTACCAAAATGTTTTCCTCAATTAAGCCATCAAAAAAACCCAACACATCAAACCCAAAACCAGCTTTTTAATCTTCTAGAACAGGTATCAAGAGAGTGCAAGACACTTTATTTTTGTATGGTTTGATTTGTTATTTGGCTTGTGGAGACTGGACAAAGCTCTCATGCTCAAACTGCAAACATTTCAGGTTAATATTTATATCAAATCACATTTCACTCATTACTTTAATTCTTGAAAAAGAGTTCTAGTCATCTTTAATTTCTGCAAAGCACCACGTGCTCAACCTACAGCTGATCTTCTACACACACTTTCAGACATTGTTTTGCTGAGACTGAGAAGTTTTCCATATTTTGACATAAAAGTTCCCTAATCTTTAATTTTTTTGAAATTACGCAATTACATACAACTGCCAATAAAAATGATTCCCCAGGTTCCGTAAAAACCAACAGCTTTTCTACTCACCAGAATTCTATGAGGATCAACTATAAAATGTGTATTTTGATTAAAGAGGGATCCTACAGTTTCTTTATCCATGAGCCCCACAGAACAGCAAACTACACCAAGAAGAGTTCATGGAACAGACACCAGGACTTTGAAGTTAACAAAAAACCCCAACAATCCCCACCAGTGCCTCAGATGGAGACGCTCTGGCACCTGAACCCATCCAGCGTGTTCCTGGGAGCACAGAGAGCCTCAGGCAGCGAGAACAAAACAAACCCACTCATTTACAGTCGTGGATGTGTGTTAGTTCTTTCCAGCTATTAACAGAAAGGAGAGGTGCTGCCAAGCTAAAAACTGAAACAAATACTTCAATGAATAATTAATTAGTAAATGAGTATCAGCTTTTTTGCTTTTAAATACCTCAGTCATTAAATTATCACCCGAAAAGTGAAGTGATAGAATTCTACCTACCACGTCTGCCACTACCAACCACCTGGAATACACTCAGCTTTCCCATTTTCCCAATACAGATGCTGGCTCATCAGAACGATGTTCCCAACTACAAGCACTATAAATGCACCATAATTCTGGAACATTTGTGTTAGTTTTGTCCTCAAGTTTCAACCGAGGTGTTCACTGCTACAAAAGCAGACAAAAGACAGATCTGTTCCCCAAGGAGGTTATCATCCATCTCCACAGGACTCCAGCAGCAGCCCTAAACAATCCCTATCTCCTGTAACAAATGAGGGACCGAGGAAGGCAGATCAAACTGCTCCTCCACAATCACACGGGGCATACCACAGGAGGCTCTAACAAGCACAAACCCAAACAACTGTTCCCAACCAGCACCTTAACTCTGACCCACTCCCAGGCTGCTGCAGTGTTAGTGCTGCAGAGGCAGCACTGCTCTGCACAGGGGTCTGCTCTAAGACTCAAAACCCAAAAGTAAATACAAGGTACCTTATGGGGACCACCTGACAATTATGTATGACCTGGAAAAGTGTCTGTGGAGGAGAAAGGAGTGTGTAAGTTTGCAAAGGTGTCTCTAAAGGTCTTGAAAAGCACAAATAGAACGGTTTTGTTTTCTGCAATAAACTCTTCCCATTTCACAGCAGACATCATTCCATCAGAATTTCCTCAGGGAAAAGACCCACACCCCCCAAAACCCAACAGAAAATCTACTGCTTAAACATCAACAGAAACAACTGCATTTCTCCCTGTTTCTCTACGCCTCTATCATTGAGCCAGCTCTTTTTTACCCCTGCAGCAAATAAGGAACACATCCAGCAATATGGTAGTTATTGTAACACGAAACCGTAAAAATCAATTGTACAGTAGTAACTTAGAATACAAGGATGAAATCTACAGGTGAGAAGTTTGCTCTCCCAAAACACGGCCAGTCTGCAACCAATGCAGATGGAATGTGGAGCAGAATCACAGGTGAATGGAAGCCATGGAGACTCTTCCCTATGGTTTGCATGCTTGTGAAACAAGAGAAACCCCTGGGTTTGGGAAAATGATTGTAAACGTATTTCAGATATTTACCTTCTCTCAGTTCCACATAAATGAGGCAGGGAAGCCCTGTTTACCAAACAGAATTGAAAGGTTATTGCTTAAATCAGAAGAACTAAATGGTGATTTTTAGCAGTCCCGATTTTAACCAAATTTAGCTCTCAGATGTCCGCAGTTAACACTGGATAGCTCTTGTTCTGGCCAAACAGGTGACATCTGACTCGTAACATTAACAGTGTGCAATGGACTTATAGGAATCACTGCCACTGGCTTATTTTTGAGACCAGGAATATTTGTGCAGCACTAGGCATGTATGAATTCTAGAGAGAACACAGCCCAAATGAGGATTCTTTTCCAAAAGGCCAAGCAAGCCACATGCTAATCCTGAGTGTAAAACAGGAATCACTCCAACTGGATAAGCAAGCTGTACTAAAATCTGTAACACTTAATCCTGTCACAAACCTACAGTCTAGGCCAATATTCCCAGTGAGACAAAAAATATTTGCTACCCATTAATTTATAAACATAAACTCCAGAAGTGACTTCAGAATACACAAAAAGCAAAGCCAATGTCCCATGGTACTCACAGTCTACATCCACACTGTGAAATCTGAGATTAACACAAACTATAGCATAGGACTAGGTACCTTCCCAGGAAAGAATATTTGCTCTTTTACAGCTTGACTAGGTCGCTGCAAATGTAATAACACTGTAAATACTGACACTGGAGGAAGAGCGAGGGCTATCTGCAGAGTTCTACCCCAGTAAAACAATTAACCAGGCCTGTCCAGCGCAGGCACACCACGGTTTATCAGCTGTGTGCTCACACGACCAGGGCTCCCTGGCTAAACATAAACCAGCTGGGGCATCAATGTGAACTTCAAACCAGTTCTGAGTCTTCTCAATAAATAAAACATACCCCTCTGTGTCAGAGAGACACAGGGACCCATTCCATAGCACGATTTACTCTCCAAACACTGAATTTTGGCACGTCTGTAGCTTTCTTTCGCTTCTTGTCACTCTTGGCCTCGCCTGCAGCGTGACAAGATCTCTGCTAAGGTCATAAAAATGTGCAGATCTACTGACTGACTAAGACTGGCACCAAATACTGCTCTGAACTTAGCACTCTGTCACTCTAAATAACACAGTTCTGAAATCACTTCTGTCATCAAGAAAACACTGAGTGCTTTCACAGAACCCTGACGGGTTAATAGCAATGTGCCAAAGGTATCTTAAAGATTCCATGTGTTCAAATTACTCCATGTATTTATTTCAACAACAACATGTGAAGAATTATTCATGCTTAAGTGTATTACCAAAAAAATCCTGACAGCAGGGGAAAGCAAAGCGGTTTTCACAGCGCGATCATAACTCGGCCTGGAAGTGGGAGACTGCTCAGGCACGGGAAAGAAGGAAAAAAGCAAGGTACCAAACCTGGGATTCTATCAGCTATATTCAGGGTTTGGGCACACTTAGAAATCCCTTTAACAATTAGCAAAAGGCCCTTTAAGGTCTAACTGAAAAAGAACCCAAAAAGGAAGTAGGACAAAAGTTGAAATCAAAGAATGTAAAAAACAGAGCAGATATCTGCGGGAACGTCACGGGACTAAAAACCAACGGCGCACAAGAAACAACTACTCAAATACAAAAATGATGTGCGATGGCAGAGAATTCTTAATTCAACGTGACTCTGAACTCCTGCCCATTGTATAAAGTTTTCATTCTACAAGCTACCTGCTAACAGTAAATCCACCAACTAACTCTTCATGGCAAAAGAGGCAAAGACCCAATAGTTCTATGGCAACATACAATTTATTTGAGTTCTTGCCTCAACCAACCTTTTCTTGCCTCCCAAAAATATTTACCTGAAATGTATAGGAAAAAAACCCCAAAGCCTTCCTTTATTTTTTAGTTATTTTTAAGTACTACAACCTAGAACAGAAAAGTTATTTTTCTCTTCAAAAACCTCCCCTATTAAAGACACTATTATACACCTGACATTGTTATGCGGAAAAAAAAACCCTGCTAAAAAGGTGTTTAGTCTGCAGAATTAACTAAACTTGCAGAGATTTCTCTATGCAATAGAGGACGTTTTCCAATTCAGGGGTTTTTTTATCTTTACAATTAACAAGAGATTAAAGCTCCTGATAAAGCCCACAACTATTTCTAGCCCAAGGCCAACTCTCCATCTAAACAGTGGGAGGGAATTTAAATGAGCCTTTTACCTGCTTAGTTTTCTTTCGACTTCTTTGGTAGCTTTAGCTTCCAACTCTCTGGAAGAGAAAGCGGTGTTGGTTTCCATGTCAACAGCAATGCAGCACGAAAATAAAACCGGTGCGGGGTCAGGATGCACAGGGAGCTCCAGGCAGGGTTGGTCAGGAGGGAGCAGGGAGCACACGGCCCGCCCAGGGTCGGTGCAGCGGTGTGTGTGCCCAGGGTCGGTGCCCAGGGTCGGTGCAGCGGTGTGTGTGCCCAGGGGTCGGACACAGCGGTGTGTGTGCCCAGGGGTCGGACACAGCGGTGTGTGTGCCCAGGGGTCGGACGCAGCGGTGTGTG
>VZRE01002356.1:167423-210375 GCA_013396775.1 Cephalopterus ornatus
GGCACTGACCAGGCTCCCCAGGGCAGGGGGCACAGCCCCAAGGCTGCCAGAGCTCCAGGAGGGTTTGGACAGTGCTCTGAGGGTCAGGGTGGGACTGTTGGGGTGTCCTGGGCAGGGCCAGGGCTTGCATCGATGGTCCTTGTGAATCCCTTCCAGATGAGGATATTCTGTGATCGGGGTTAGAAGAGACTTTAAAACCCTCCAGTCTGACTTGTCAACGCAGCACCACCGTGAGACCCCTAAACCACATCACCCAGCGCCACACCCGGATGCCTCGCAAACACCTCCAGGGAAAGTGACTCCACCACCTGCCTGGGCAGCCCCTTCCAGTGCCTGACCACCCGAACCTTGAAAAAGATTTTCTAAAATCTAATCTGAATCTCCCCAGTCTCAGCTTGAGGCCGTTTGCTCTGGTCCCCTCCCTGCAGGCAGGGCAGAGGAGGCCGGCCCCACGTCACTGCGGCCTCCTGTCAGGGAGCCGCAGGGAGCAGCGAGCTCCCGTGTTCCCATGCCTTCCTTCGCTGTCCCAGGCACACGTGGAATTCCAGGCGCTGTCCCATCAAACACCCTCAGCACAGCACAGTCGTTCCGCAAGCGAGGCAGAACAAGACACGGATGGACATAACATCCATGTCCACATGTTTTCCGTGTGTCGGGCAGCTCTCCCAGGGCGCTGCTGGTATGCCTGGCTCTGCACCGAGCTTGGGGCGCCAATAACTGACAGGTAAAAGGGGTTAATGTGTAAATAACCACCACACACCTTTCTCTTACCCTTCCACTGACTGTTGGACTGAGGGAGGGAATAGAAAAGTCCCCAGCACTGGCAAACATGGTAAAAGATTGATGAAAGTGAACACAGAGCTTATTCCAAAACACATAGAGATACTGTAACTTTGAATACAGAAAATGAAGAGTGAGGAGTATATGAGCCACACTGTGTTACTGGACTTGGCTTCAGTAACAATATCCCAGAAATTAGAAGAATCAAGCCAGTCAAAGGACTGAACAGGACACCCGATGAGAACTGAGAGCAGTGGTGTCAGGAACAAGTGAAACTGAAAGCAGACAAGTCCCAGTGAATAGTTCTCTATCTGACAGGCACTCTCTGTCCCAGGTTTTGTTGGGGTAGGGAACTTCCTGCTCTTTCTTTGCATCCAGCTGCACATTGTCACCAGCATTTACCAGCCTAGCTTCAGTTCTTGTCAATGCTAGTGAAAGAATGAATGCTGTTTGATTCTCCTGTGACGTGAACGGATGCCCTGGGCATATGAGCAATTGTCCCTGGAAATCTGCTGCAGTATCCACTGTCTCTCTGCCTGCATGAATGGAGTACAGTGTTTTCCAGCTGAAGAAGATCATACATTATTAAAGATGAGGTTTATGACAATGCAATACCGGGGAGGGTATTTGTGTCCATAGAGGCTCAGTAATGCAGAGTGCATTGCTGTGAGCTGAACATGCACAGGCATAAAGTGGTTGGACTTAAAGGGTACTGACAGTTTGAAACTGGTTTGAATTAATTTGGTCTTGTTTATTTTTCTTCATATGAAAAAGTTTGGACTGTCATGTAATTGTGTGTGACTGGAAGCCATTATTTCCTGAAGTCTGACTCAGCTCTCTCTCACTGTTCCATTCACAGCAGCCCTGTTTCATCTCTCTTTGGAGGTACTACACGTGGTGTAGGAGGGCTGCTGTTAAGTCTGTCCTCAGTTGGGAAGGCTGATGAATGCTTTATGTACTCCTGTTATGTCAGTTTGTTAACTGTATTATGCCACTGTCAATAAAATTCATAGTTAAGGTCTGCAGCTTTCTTTATTATTTTAGATTGTTCTCTAATTTTATTTATGCACGTGCTCCTAGCAACGAGACTGCTGCAGTGGTGACTTCCATTCTGTGCTGTAAATGCTGCAGCTGGTTACACACTGTCAGCAAATCAGTGTATATATAACCAGTGTGTATATATTTATAACCAGTGTGTAAGTGTAAATGTCAGCTGCAGGAACCAACCCTCAATTACCTACCCCATCATCATCTTCTTTCATCAGTGTCATGTTCTTACCTCTTTCACCCTCACAGGTAACACTTTGCTCAGCTGAGTTCTGACACATATGAAACTGGCTGGTGAACTCCTGGATACACTAGGGAAACTAATGAACCCTCAAACAGGAAGAACATTTTCTTCTGGAAGAACTGGAAGGTTGAGCTTCACCCATGCAAAAGCCTGGTAGTCGAAGCAGTGGTACTAGGTCAAGGCAGCTGGCTGGAAGCAGTGCTCTGATGTTCACTAACCCCTCCTGGTTTTAGCCTTAATATGCACTGAGCCCAAGGTTATTTGGGAACTGAGGTTCTGGGTGAGCTTCTCTCGTGCTTACTACAGTTATTTGGTTCCTTCTTGGTCCTTTGGTATTCACCAAAGCTGGGACCTCTGGACTTCTTTGCTAAGGCCTCAGATTCCTGATTCTGCCAGCAAAGGGAGCACAAAGCAACACCTCTGTGCTTAAAAAGACACATGTAACCAGCTGGTTTGGGAGCTGCTTTCAGGAACCACCATGCTCCTGAGCAGGAAGGAGAGCTCAGGGCAGTGTGTGAAGGGAGGAACCTCCAGCAATGCTTCCTCCTCACCCTGCCACTGCTGTCTTTCTCTGTTGTGTGTGTAGCGGCTCCACAGCACTGTGGTCATACATTACATCAGAAATTAGAAATAATGGAAACAACTCTTCAAGGGCAAACACCCCGCCCATGTTCAGGCAGCTGCCAGGGATGGATCTGTGCAGTTGCACTTTCACCACTCAGCAAACATGTCCTCCTGGGCAGTGATCCCCAAATATCCTCTCCCTGCAACAGCAGCCACCACCTGCACCCTGCCTGCCTGGCACACGGGTCCTCCCATCATCACATCCCCATTCACTTTTTAATTAGGATTTTCATGGCATCAGAGCAAGAGAATAAACTGCAGGAGGCAGAGAAATGCATTGGCTGAAAACAGTTAAAGGGGAGCTGGCGCCATTTCAGCATTCCCATCCCCTCCGCCCTTCAGCTGCAGTTCGCTGTCAAGGCTTTCGTGGAGTCGGGAAGCCGACATGTTAGAAAATACTGTCTGCTTCGTGTCTGGGGGAAACAGAGCTGGGGGCTGCGCCGGGAGAGGCGCAGGCCTGGGGCATGAGAATTTGCCATCAATAACTCTCAGCCGCTTGCTCCATTCAGCAGCATTACACAGGGCGAAGCCGCTGTCACGGGCGAAACACATTGTTTTCAAAATTGCTCTTGACTTAAATAATCTAAATGAGCTGATTTGACAGACAAGGGAAAACAGTCTCCTCGTCAACACGGCAACTCTCTGTGTTCCTCTGTGAGGAGGCTCCTTTCCTTTTCATTGTAGAGGATTTATTTACAGGATTTAAAAATAGCCCAGGTGACAGTAAGAGGCGGCGGTATAAAGGTACTGAACAGGCAGCACTTACTGATAGAAACAATCCCTGCCCTGGAGCCTGTTGGTGCAGTGAGCCAGGCTGTGTATGTTAGTGAGGGACATTTGGGACTCTGAGGGTCCTTAATTAGGAGGAAAACCCACAAATGACAAAGCTGGAAGTTGGTAACAGAAGGCATTGGGCTTGCCTTCAGAGCACCCCTGAAAGCAGCTGGAAAAAGCCTTGGACAGCAGTGAGCACCATCCTGTGCTGAGGCTGGGGGTTAAACAGTCAGTTCTGTTTCATGGGCTGCAGCAGCAAACAGCCATCGGGTCTGTGCTGGGGAGAACGTTCCCTGCCTTGCCTCTGGGCTCCAGCGCCTTGGCAGCACTATCACTGTTACACAGAGCAATCAGAGCAGGGCAGAGCAGGCACTTGGGGTTATTAAATGAGGATTTAATCCTATCCTTTAAATCAGCAAAAAAATTATCAAAGATAAAGGATTTCCCTCTGTTTTAAAGCCAGTCCAACTTGCATTCCCCGATCTGCATTTGGGAAGGCTGCCAACTGCAAAATGGAATTGCTGAGCGTGGATTTCACTCTGCATCCAGGCAATTACACCAGCCTCACATCCCTGCACTCAGAAGTGGTGCAGTGCAAGAGATGCTCCCAATCTTTATTGATTTACCAGGGCTGCACTGCACTTCCAAAGGGAATCACACCGGTGGGCTCCCTGTGACTCTCCCCAGCTCCACACTCCATACTTCCAGGCATTAGCAAATATGGCCCAGTCTAATCCCTCATGGAGGCTGGGGGAGGAATGTCCCCCGGCTCTGAAGGTCCCTCAAGATGCTGCAGCAGCAGCAGGTCCAATCACCCTGGGCATCACCTGCCCTGTGGGCGGCTCAGCCAGATTTGCCCACACGGAGTCTGCCAAGTCCATGTGTGCTGACCTCTCTTCCAGAGCTGCAGCTCTTTCTAGCTTGTTTCTAGGTTTTTGCTAAACAAAAAGACAACTCCAAAAAATAACAGAGAACTCTTTGGAGAGCCCACAGAGGTACTTACAAACCACTGTCCTTTACCAGCAGCAAGAAGATGTGGATGACATGTGAAGGGAAAAGTGCATCCCCTCCTGCTTCTGCCCTCCAGTGCCAATAATTTACCATGGCCTCATGCAGTCACTGATGTTCACAGAAGAAACAGCTTCCCCTCCCTTCAGCCCACCGGCTGCACCCATGCCAGAGCTCACCCTTCCTCCAGGATTAATCCCAGGTGGGGAATCGGTGAGGGACACACGAGCTACACCTCCAGAGAAATGCCAGTGCTCTGGGAGAGGGACAGGAGCGACCAGAGCACCAGAGTGGTCAGTACTTGAGTGCCAACACAGGAGCTGCACTGCCCTGGGGCTGCACACCCCGTGTGTGTCTGCTCTGCCCTCCATCCTGTCAATCAGGAGTGAGCCCCTTTCTAATCAATGCTCATTGATTGCCTCACTCACACCTGCTCTTTCTCAGCACAGCACCAGATCAGCAGATTTCACCTGTTT
The DNA here is from genome assembly GCA_013396775.1 of Cephalopterus ornatus. Classification (NCBI taxonomy): domain Eukaryota; kingdom Metazoa; phylum Chordata; class Aves; order Passeriformes; family Cotingidae; genus Cephalopterus; species Cephalopterus ornatus. Next base: position 172,377 of record VZRE01002356.1, read on the forward strand.
CCTTTGCACTTCTCACTGACAATGGCACAAACAATTCCTACTCTGCCGCAGACCAGTTCTTTTTGTGCCAGCAATATTCTCTGGTTTAGGCTTCAGAGAGCGATTCATCTACTGAATTTCCTAATTAGGAAGAATAAAATGGGGCCAGGACACACTTCATTGAGCAACACCACAGACCACAGCATGAGCTCTGGCACTTGTTAGCTCCTGGGATTGTCTCCAGGTGTGAGAGTGTCCTCATGCAAAGTCACGTCGGTGCTGCCAGGGTGGCACTTTGCCTGGGCCACAGCTGGCACTCACCGGGATCTTTCTGTGCAACCCTGAACTCTTGTGCTCCTGATTCTCCCAGTGGTCCCAGACATGGGAACTGTAATGCTGGGCTGGTTATATCTCACCCTGACAATGCAGTGAATTACTTAGCAGACTGTCTGAGGTTTAGCAAGATGAAAGGTCCTTCCTGCAAGACCCTTGAGACCAGCAGCCTCATGTCTGCTCCCTGCTGCAGCCCTGCTTGGCACACCCAGACTGGGAGGGACATGGCCCAAGGCTGGAGAAGGCTCCCCACAGCAGCCCGGCAGGACAAGCTGCTGGATAAACTCCCCACAGCCACTGACCCCAGGCTGGCTGCTCAGCTCCCACTGCCGTCCAAGACACCTGTTTCAGAGGACAGGTTCTCCTGGAGACATTTTCTTTCTGGACAGAGCTGACACGTGGCTGCTGCCTCTGCCCTTAACAGAGTCTTCACTGTTCTCCCATCATCTTCTTGTTCCCCTCAAGCTCTGAGGGTTGTAGGGATGCCCCGGGGAGCACCAGGACCTCAGCAATGACAGCACATTGCCCTCTTTTGTGTCCCCTCCTGGCAGCCTCTCTGTGCCCTGGGAATGTCCACAGGGACTGGGGTGCCTGGAAACCAGGGTCCCCATAAACCTGCATCAATTCACCCATGCATGCACACACATACTTTCACATCTATCTTTGCACGTTTGAGCAGATGTGTAACATCATCCCATTTTCTAAGTCTCGAACTCCCCTGGAAGCAGGGACAGATACTGCAATTACTGGATCACACCCGCTGGCAGGCTGGCTTCACCCTGCCCCGGTGGAGCAGGCAGCCACAGGGGCAGTGAGCTGGGGCAGGATCTTGGCTTTGGGCTCTGAGTTCACTCGAAGCATCTTTTTCCTCTGCCCAGGGGCTGGAATCTCAACTATCGGGATCAGCAGATCTGGCTGTACCTGAGCCTCGAGGACAGGGCAGAGCTGAAAATGGCACGTCTGACTATGCAAGGAAGTGTCAGCTACGCCTGGGGAGTGGGAGGGAGGAGGAAAACGTCTCCCCCCCGCTTGCTCCTGCTTGTCCGACGTGAGGCCGCTGGCACAGCCCCATCCCGGTGCCCTCGGCGGGCGATGTGGTCATGCTGAGCAACAGCACCTTGGCTGGGGGGAAGAGGAGAGCGAGGAAACACAGTGTTCTCGCCCTGATTGAATCCCGTGGATTTCTGAGCAGCTATTGCACCGATAAAACAAAGACTGCTTTGAAATGGATGCCTGGCCTGGCCGGCTGCCAGCGCCGGCGGGAGACAAAGGCTGGGAATACAAATGCAGCGCTGGAAGTGGCGAGCCAAGGATGCTCTGCGGCAGGGAGAGCGCGTCGCCATGGAGACACGGCGGCCAAAGCGGGCAGGAAAGGACCTGCACTGGGATGGTCTGGGAGCCACAGGAACCATGGGAGCCGCGGGAACTGAGAGACAGAGGCACTGATCCCACCAGCTCCCCGCTGAACCCACAGAGAGGCCAGACCAGACGCCAGCTCTGTGTCTCGCTGGGCCCGGGACCTGGCCTGACAAGTGGCACGAGTGGCATCTGTCAAGCAGACAGTGAAAATGAGGTGGGGATCCACGGAGGAATTCTCCTTCCCTCTCATTTCATCAATGCAAAAGGTGTTGGTGGGGGAGGCAGGAATCGGTTCATGCAGGAGGCACAAATCCCTGGGCTGGCCGGGGCAGTGACACAAACCGAGCGAACCAGAGACTGAGCAAACCACTCCATACAGCCAAGAGCTCTTGGATCATCTGAAGATTTAACAGTTGCTGTGCAGAATTATGTCATGAATGGTTGGTGGTGATGAACATGATTTGTGTGCCTGATAGTGGTGGAGGGTGATTTATCATTTAGAAAGCAGGAACTGCTCCCGTGGCCTGTCCGAGTGGCCAGTGGGTCCATGTGGATGGCTCCTGCATCCTGCCAGGAGTGGGCTGAGGCACCGGCCAGTCAGGGAACACGTGGGGCTCCGCACTGTGGGCTGGAAGACCCCCTGCCTGAGGCCAACATCAGGCAGGGGCCAATGCCAGGGAAGCCTCCTGTGATGTGGGGGACACCAGGACCACCCCAAGTCACTGCTCCATGACAGGAGTCACCACCAAAGCACCCGGGACAGCAGCACCCCAGGCAGTGGGGTGAGCCCTGCACATCACCCCACCGAGCCCCTCAGGCAGATCCTTGGGGAGGACCCTCCACCACTGGTATCCCGGAAGGAAATGGGAAAATCAATCCCATGCGCTTTCCAAAAATCCTGAAGCCCTCGTGGCTTCACAGATCAGGGGAGGGAGAAGGAAGCAAATCATCATTTTTTAAGCCATGGGAGGCACTCAGGTGGTGCCGTGGTGAGGGCTGTGTAAACAGCCAGAAAGACAGATTAGACAGAACAGAGCTCACTGTCAGCACATGACAAATAATGAATGAAGGATAAGAATCCCAGGAGATGCACTTTTCTAATATATGACATTTTGAACTCTAACTTTAACAACTTGTCCCAAGCCATCAAGTTCTGAATTAGGGAAAGGAAACCTGTAATCTGCTCCATCAGTCCTGAACAGGGTCAGAGAGACAGAAATACAGCTGTGAGGAAGGATATGGGAACATTTTCTGTGCTCACAGATTGCCTGCCAGAATTCCTTGTCAGCTTTATCACTGATAAAAATCACCACTGAGTTTTCTATTTTCAATAGTGAATGGCTAATGCTCCCTCAGCCGGCCCCACGCTCCGTCTGATCCTGCCCCGCGGGCTCTGCAGCACAGGGAGGAACAGGGACAAAAGCCAGCGGAGTGTCTGCACAGTTGAGCCCTACTGAACGCCTCCTGGCTGGTTAACATCTTCAGGCAGGTGTTTTTCCATGTAAATTAAGTCCATGCTTCCTCTGCAAAGTGCTGAAGGTCCCCACTGATTCCAGAGGGTGGCTCTGACAGCCACAGAGCCCTGACCCCACCAAATCAATCACCAAACACCCCCTCCCGCCCTCTCAATAGCAGCCTGTGATCGGCCATCCCCGGGTCTCACTTGTTCTCAAGCAATCAAAACTTAATTTATCTTATTTTAATTAGAGCTAAAAAATTCAGTAGCCTTCGATTTTTCTCATTGCTTTGCAGGAGAAAAAAAAAAGACCAGGAGGGTAAAGGGACAAGCAGGAGAGAAAGGGCTTTGAGACAATCACACGCTGGCCCTGTTGGCTTTTATTTCATATGTAGTGCTTTTCTTAAAAGAAATAATTACATTTCAAAACCTCCTTTCCCTGTTCCGAGCACTGCCTCTTTCCACATTAATGCTATTTGCATGCGCCATCTCCTCCCACCCTTCAATAATTTAAACCTTCATTTTTTATTCACTCAGTTGTCAGATTCATTTACATATCATATCTCTATATTTAACACCAGCTTTGCTCCCCTGGATTTTTTTTAGAAGAGGAAATAGATTTCCCTTCTAATTTAACCACGTTTGGGGCAGGGCTGGCTGGGAAGGGAACAGCCCTGGTACAGTGTGGGTTAGAGGGATCTGCTCTGTCCTTTGGCGGGTGCACAACTGCTGGGGGGCTCAGCAGCCCCTGTGGCCAAGCCCTCGCCTCCATCGGCTCCAGGGGGGCTCTGCTCAAAGCGTGGCCTCCCCCCAGGTCCTCCTCTCCCCGTCCTCCCTTCCGCATCCTCCTCCCGCAGCCATGGAGAGAACTGGGCCTCGTTCCTGCCATGGGTCAGGGCCAGGGGAGCGCGTTGGCAGGGGATGACTCCAGGCTTCCCCTCCAATATTTGCTGTGGTTTGACAACTCTGCCTTTATTAACAGTGCAAGGCAATTAGCGACTGCTCTTAGCACGAGGTGTGACTGGTGGGTCTGTGGCACATGGGGCTGCTGCCAGCACGGTGAGGGACCTGTGCCAGGAGCCTGCCCTGCAGCCCCACCGCAGCAGGAGCGCTGCATCCTGTGCACCAGGTGTCCTTCAGCAGCCTCTGCCCTGAATCTGCTCAGGAAACCAAGGGAAATCATCGAGTAAAGGTTCAGCTGAAGTTACAGCCTCTCCCTGCAACAGGATCTGGCACCTCCCCATGTGAGTGTCAGTGCCAGACCCAGGATGAGCCCTCCCTGATATTTCAGAGCAGGCTCTGCCCTCCAACCACCCGCCATGGCCCCGCGGAATGAGGGAGGCAATGGGGGCACAAACATCCTACTGCAGGAGACCAGAGTTCAGAGAACAAGCCTATATGATCAGAGAACAACCCCACAAGCAGTGGGTGCCAGGGACCACCCAGGCCTGACCAGGGGGACATCATGGGTCCCTCAAAAGCATCCCTGTGGTGCCAGGCTGAGCAAACATGTCACAGTGTCTGCTCTGTCCTGCGGGTACGGTGTCATGGGAGTGAAGGGTTACATACATTCCGCATGGGTAGGCTTAAGGCCTACGGAAAATAAACAGTATTAAAGGCAATTTGAAGGAGAGAACATGAATGAGAAAGGGGTAAATCACAGCCCCGGTCACTGAAGAGAGGCTCAGATCCCCCTCCCTCATTTTCCGTATTACTAGAAAAAACAGGGAACTGATCTCAGACAAATGAGCCCTCTGGACCCAATTTTTCAAGTTAATGAGCTCCCCTTGCAGCTCTTCCCCAGCACGGAGACTCCCAGCACCCACCCTTTGCCACAGCCTGTAATGAGCAGAGCCACCACCATCCATCTCAATATCTGCCGAGGACACGCCGACACTCGGCATTTGCACGTGTGCCTCTGCTCGAGGGGGGACAGCGATACCCTTGGACCCCGTCTGGGCAGCACTGGCAGGGTGGGCAGGCTGAGAGCCTGGAGCCCTGAGGGACCTGCAGCAGCCCCAGACAGAGCCACCGTGGTCCTCCTAACCCAGGGACCACATTGTGGCTGCAGAGTGGTCTGCCAAGGATGCTGCAGGGCCTGGCACTGACTGTTTAAAAGCCCTGAGGGTTTGGTGGCAGCTGCCTCCTGGGTGAGCACTGATGGCTCACCCAGCATATTCCTGGCAAGCCTGGCACATTCTCTCCCAGTCTTCCAGCATCAAGCTCCAGCTGAATTGGTGTTTGCCAGGTTCAAAATAACCTCTTGTTTCAGGAGCAAGTTTCTTTTCCTGCTCCCAAGAACCCCTTTGCAGTCTTGATCGGGAGATTTCCAGTGGTCTTGTGTGAGTTATTGGAATTCTCCCTTGCACTTGTCCTTTGCCAAGCTGTGGGGGGGAGTGGGGGGTGCAGGATGCTTCTCTGGCACTGCAGTGCTCCCTACTATTATGCTTAAATTAACAGGGAAGTTTTTGTAAATTGAAGATTAATTTTCTCTTGGGAATAGATCATTAAATTACAGAGTAATAATGAAAATTTACAGCATCTGGAGAGGGGGTGGAGGGACAGGCAGAGGGAGCAGTTAGTTGGTATTTTCCCTTTTTTCCCTGGCCACAGCCAGGGGAGCTCCCAAGTCCAAGCCCCTGAGCGCCGGAGCTGAGAGAGGAGACAGACACATCCAGTGGGGCTTGGAAGATGGGACTGAGAATCCCCACGGGGAAACGTGCGGTGAGGCCGGAGCTGCAGCTCTGCAGTCAGGAGACCCTGAGAGAGGCAGTGGCGGGGGACGAGACCCCTCCATCGTCCTGCGCCGGGAACTCCATCCTCCGGGAGCTTGGCTCCCCCGGGCATTGGCAGGGGCTGTGGGCAGTGGGGGTTCCTTCCCCACGCCCCGTGCCGTGCCCATCACCCCTCCTCAGCCCTGCCGCGGCGGCGCCTGTGCCCATCGCCCTGGCAACGCGCTGGCTGAGCGATGCATCCGCCTGGATTAGGGAGGGAACAGCAGCCGCACTTGGAGGCCGTATTTTTCCAGTCTAACTCAATTTCTTCGGAGCGATGAGGCTCACCGGCCCTGGAAGTGCGGAGGCAGGAGCTGCCTTTTGGGGAGGCGACACTGGAGAGCATTGTGTCTGGGGGGCTTGAAGTGAGAAAATGGAGATTTTTTTATTGCTTTGATCATACATAATTTAAATATCCAAACTACTCTGGAATTCATTGAATTATACATGAATTGCACAGGCAGCATTTTTGTAACTCCTGAAAGGCATTAATGGTTTTTTCTCTCCCTTCAAAACCTTGGCTAACCTTAAATTTATTTATTTTTAAATTTTTAAAATTCTAAATCAGTCTCATCCCAAATCACCTTGAGAACGTCACCCACCCTGGGTAATTCCACTAAGTTAATCAGAGATCTGGTGATCGGGGTTTGCTGTAACATAATGTGTTTTGTAGCAGTGTTTGGGTCAGCATGGCAGGGTGAGAGCTCCTCTGAGCTCCCTTCCATTGGGAGCTCCAACTCCAAGTGCAGCAGCCACCATGGATCCCTCCAGCCCTGACTCCCTGGCACCCTGCCTTGGGTTAGCTTGGGACACAAGGCTGAGGGAGCTGGAGGCACCCTGGGGCAAGGGAGCACCTGAGCCTCCCTGGACGTACCATCCCTCCCTCCTCGTCCCATGGCCCTGCACAACAGGAGCATGGGACGTGCTGCTGCATCTGCCCCTCAACTGGCAGCTGCTGTCTGTCAGCCAGCCCAGGGGCCAGATGTTGTGGGAAGGGAAGGGGCACGGCCAGATGTTGCTAATCTAACCCTGCTCTGTCAGTTTGAAGCCATTCCCCCTTGTCCTATCACTACAACAAGCAAGACTTTCCCTTGGGGCTGGGTTCTGAGTATGCTCCCCTCCCCTCTTGGTTTGCATCAGACCCAGTACAGAGCTCCCAGGCAGGGATGAAGCCAGGCAGTGCCTCTGTGTCACTCTGGATCCTGGATTCCAGGGAGAACATTTCCCAGCCCTGGAAAGCTCTCTGGGGAGCAAGCGAGAGGCTGGAAGAGAAGCGGGACCCGCGCAGCCCTGGCTGCAGCCTTTCCCAAGTTAGCTCATTCCTCATTATCCTTCCCTACCCTTTTAATTTCTCTCTAAACTCAACCAGCTATTGCTGTTCAAACTGAAATAATTAATTGGAACAAAATTGCCACTGTAGGAGAAAAGAATGATTAAACCCATCCAGCGGACAATGGGGCAATCACAGCCTAAACAGCTAATTACAGGGATGCGGGATAATAACAGAGCCCTGGGCAAACTCTAGGGCTGGATGAGCCGGGAGGAGGGTCTGGGCTTGACTTCAGGTTTGGTGCCTGATTCCTGGAGTAAAGATACAAATGCAAGAATGAAAGATCGTTAGGGAGGGAACACCCACTCGGGTCTGCTGGGGAAACACAGCCCCGGGAAGCCCGGACACCCCGTCTAGCTCTGCGGCCGCCGGGCACTGCAGTCACTGCAGGTGGGAGCCACCGTGGGTGCCCAGGGAGATCAGCACCAACACTCGCAAGGGAGGAGCACAAACAGCCAGGGGTTAACTGGGTAAATTGCTAAAGCACATTACACACGTGTGTGCATATGTGTGTCCGTGTACAGATGGCCACTCATTTTGAGATTCCTTTTCGGGAATAACAGTGTCGGGAGGTCTGGATGGAGCAGAGCAGCCCAGCATGCCCACGGCCATCACCAGGGCTTGTGCCCAAAGGATAGTGAGAAAAACCACTGCGATGTTTTCCCATCTGCAGCAAAGGGTGATCTTGGTCCAGGAGACCTTGCTGCAGAGCAGCTGGACCAGTACCGGGGCAGGGAAACTGGAGGAAACATTGGACTGGGACTGACACATTTCAGGGAATAAACAGAGTTATGAAAGAAGGAAACACCTGCAGCATTACATGGGAGATAGGGTGCACACCTGAGTCCTGGCCAGTGCACACCTGAGGGGGCCGCGGGCGCAGACACGAGCTGTGTGCCCTTCCCAAAATCCCTGTGTTTTACAGCTCTGCACTGGGCCCAGCATGCTGGCTGCAGAGCAGGGGTCACCTCCCCCCCCTCTGTGGAAACCATGTCACCAGGTGACATGGCAACAGCAAGGTCAACATGTCACCTCACTGGCCTAAAGTGCATGCCACCAACCATCTCCAGGTGGTCACAGCAGCAGGAATACCAAGGGACAATCCTTTCTCAGGAGGTGCTGTGCCCTGCCAGGCTCCCAGGAGAGGCCAGGGATCACCACGTCTTCCTTCCTGCACCCTTTCCTGTTCTCCCCGCTCACATTAAAACTCATTCAGCTCCCAGTCAGGGACCTGTGACTTCCCTTAATAAAGACATTTTTCATCTCCCCAACCTCAGAGAGAGTGAGTTCAAAGTGGTGTGAAATTGGAAGTGGTCACGGTGTGTGCGTGGTGGCACTTCCCCAGGTACTGGCACAGGGGCTCCAGCTGCCCAGAGCACATAAATCCAGCCAGCTCCACATCACTTCAGTCACAGTTCATTTTCTGATGGAATTCTGACTGTGACTGGAGCTTCTAACAGGCATTTTCAGCAATGGGCTCGGCCCGGGGTAGAGGGTAAGTCCCAGGAGCTAAATGTAGAATAGAGGAGGCTCCTCCCGGCTCATGGGTGAATTGCTGGGGCAGGACCATGCCAGGAAGGCTTCACTTCATGCTGAGCTCCCAGTGTCTTCCAGGCAGGGCTGAGGAAGGGGACAGGGGGATCATCTTCACCCTGACCACGGCACTGTGCCCTGACAGGGGCAGGACACACAAATCCATCCCAACTCCGCACAGTCCACCGGCCGAGGGAGGGCTCCTGGATCCTGTGCTAAGGCAGAGACACTGAGTCCCCAGAGCCTCCTGAGTCCCCACGTACCCTCAGCACTGTGGGCAGCCTAAGCTTGACTCACAGCCTGCCTGGGGCTGCAGGAAAAGAGGACTGCTGGAGATCCATAACCCTGGCCCAGCAGGGATCACCCGCCTCAGGCTGGGAGTCAACTGCAGCCATTGGCGTAATTAAATCAAGGTCAGGCACAGCCAGGGAGCCACAGCCGACCCTCTGTGTGTCTGTGCTGCTCCTGCCTTTGTATGAAACACCCCTGCACTGCTGCTCCAGCTCCGAGCCAGCCCCGGGCAGAGGCAGCCAGGTTGCAGGCTCTGCCACACCCAGGTCCTCCAAAGCTCAGTGGAAGCTTTGGGTTTCACCCCAAAGGACAAGAAGAGCACTCTGCAAGTGTCAGACACTTTAACAGGATCAGGCATGTGCTTCCCTCTGCAGTCAGGTATCCTAGGGGACCACCTTATCTATCCTAATTTTGTTGGGTTTGACCCTGCACCCTGCCAGCACTGTCCTCCATTTCCCAAAGTGCATGAGTTCCCTTGCTTCCAGTGAGGCAGTTACACCCCACAGCACTGGGGTCACCAGCCTGGGGCTTCCTGACACCAACAGTTGCCCCACGCCCCGGGCTGGGGGCTCACAGGACCCCTATCACTGGAGCTGCAATCCAGCCCCTCCGTCTGCCTGAATGGCTCTTGGATGCTCTCAGAGGGGTTCTGAGGCCCAGGGAAGTCAGGACTCGCCCCCACCCCATGTCCTCTCCTTCCAGCTGCAGGGATAACCTGGTGTTGGGAAAATAGCAGCTCAAGGTCTGGGAGCATCACTGGGAGGACGCGGCAGTTCCCATGACAGGCGCACTGGTTTGTGTGACTGCCAGGCCTGGACGGTGTGGGAGACACAAACCTTCACAATCACACTCGTGATGAGGAGGGAGAAAATGGCTGGAGTCAACCCAAAGTACATGCAACCAAGGAGCAACCATTCGGGGAGAGCGAGCAGCTGCCTTACTGTTCTGAGTCTTCTGGCACCAGAAGGTGGGAGACCTCGGCTTGGCACTTAAAGGGCGACGGCTCTTCTCTGACCTTTATGGAGACAAAAGACAGAGAAGGTTCAGCTCCACTGCAGTGCAGGAGCAGAGCTCTGAGAGTCAGGGTCGTGTCCCCACGGGAAGGCTGGCAGAGCTCAGCTCTGGCAGCAGCACCACCTCTGTCAGGGTTTGGGGATGCTGAGCTGGGGACCACCGACTGCCCAGGTCCTGGTGCCAGCTGTGGCACTGTGGGGAGCCTTCTGTGGTCGGGGTCCCCTGAGGTCAGGGCTTCCAGGGAGGCTGAAGCCCCGACACCGAGCAAATGTGCCCAGCAAGCTGGAGAAGCTTCTGTAAAAACCTGTATTTCTGTGAATCTTTTCACGCTGTGGCAAAGCTGCAAACACTGTGTTCTGTCGGGATCCTGCAGACTGACAGCAGTTACCAGGACACGAGCTGTGACCAGGTGCAGCCCCCTGTGCCCCCGCAGCGCCGGACCCCGCGCGTGGGACTGTGCTCAGCTGAGCGCAGATCCTGCACTGGGAGCTTGTAAAGGTAAATGAAATGAGTTACAGGAAAAAACTTCATGGGTACTTTCAGAGGTTCAGTGAGAGCAGACAAGTTTCTGTGATTTAAATGTCATCCCCCCGTGCAGTGCTAAACACGAGCCCCCTGTGCTGGGCAGCATCTTGGGGTCCCCCTGGCAGTGCCTGTCCCCCCTGGAGCAGCTGCCCAGCTGGAGGCAGCCCTGTGCTCTGCTCCCCGCTGCCCCGTGGCTCCCTGGCACACGAAGTGCAGCGTTGGGAATTGTATTTTCCCCCGAATGCTCTGGAAGAGAAGGACTGAGACCGAGTGCAGATTTTGCTGCCTGCTCCCTGAGCCAGCCACCTCTACCCGGGCACAAACAGCCACAGGACAGGCCCGTGGCCGTGCCATACACAGCCTGATTAATCACATTGCTCAGGAAAATATATTGGCATAATTAATAACATGAGGCATCTCTATCAGCCTCTGTGGTGCAGCAAATTATGAGGCAATAACACTTGGACATGTTGACCTGGATTTCATATGTAATCCATCAAACCATTCCCACCCAGTCGGGTCTCTGGAGACATGAACAACACAAAAATGATAATTAAACAAAAGCAAGATGGACTGCACTGATGCACCATTAATCACTCCCACTGTTGTGGGGAAGGCATGAGACCCCCAGTTTTGCCCTTTTTTCTGCATAGGTTTTGTTATATTATGGGCCTGGAAGTGGCACCTTCCAGTGCTGCTCATGGTGTGTGAGAGAGTTGGGGGTTTGGTGTCATTATCCAGGAGCAGCTGCAAGGACAGGCTGCAGCTTGCCACAGGGATTCAGGGAATGGGAGACAGGGCAGTCACCAGTGTGGGCAATCCTTAAATCAAAGGCAAGAGTGACCAGCTCACAGGGAGGGAGGGGAGAGCAAAGCTCACCCGATCCGTCCCATTCCCCACATCAGAGACATTTATGCTGCTGAATAGCACTGATGCTGCAGGTGCCACCCGAGCCCTCACTGCTGCCACACATGTTCCCTGTTCATGTAATTCCCATGTCCTGCAGAACACGGGCCATCCCTGCCGAGGTCATCCCACCCATGGCGATGGCACTGGCCAGCCGGGGCTGAGTCCTGCCCTGTGCCCACGTGTGCACCCAGAAGGGTGAACACCAAAACAGAGGCACCTCTGGGACGAGACAGGAGCAGGGCTGAGTGGAGCCCAGCTGGGCATGGGGTGGTGCCCATCCCTATGCCTGGTAGCATTCCTAGCACAGCACATCCCCAGAGCTGAGGGCATCTTCTTCAGAGAGGTGTCCAGACACACTCCCAGAGGTCCCCAGGCACGTTCCATTGACCTTCTATTTCATTACTGTTATCAGTTTGTGAGACACTCAAGTGTGTTCAGTGGGAACACTTTGAGGGGAGGAATCGAGTGAAAGATGAGGATGCAGCTGGCTATTAACTGAATCTGGATTTAGTATCCCATTAGGGAGATTGTATTTGGCAGCAGCAAGGAAAAGGTTTGCAGAAAGAGACAAAAATATTTTCAATAGAGAAAGGGAATCCTCTGATCAAAACAAAACAAAGCTAATGAGTTTGTTTATCTCAAGCGTGAGGTCAAGGAGGGCTGGGAGTCTGCTGGGGGAGTTCCTGCTGGGCCCTAAGGCTGTACCTGGGCTTTGGGGCTCCCATTGAAGCTTCACCTACTAAATTAATTTAATCGTGTCTGTCATTAGTCATCTTTGTCAAGCCCTCATTTGGAGGCCATTTAAAGGGGATTAGAGGAAATATCCACTCTTTATTCCCCTACAATAGTGATTAACTCTCTGGACTCACATGGCATTTTCCCATTGAAGGAGAGAAGCAAAATTAACTCATAACCACAAAATTCAGTGCCTCCACCATGGAGCGAAACTCAGAGCCATTGTTAGGGGAGGAATTACTGGGATAACACCTGGGGTGCTCATCTATACTCAGAGGAGCCATCAGTGCAGGGCTGAGGATTAGAGGCTCACAGGAGTGACAGGGCAGCACTGTAAATGTGCCATGTAAGATCTGGCACACTGGCAGGGGAACCACCAGGTTCCTGGCAAAAATTTAGTTCAAGATGAACCTGACTGCAGGTACTCCAAAATCATCAAACTCCGTGAATTACACACACAGAGGAAAGCCTTTGGCTGGAGATGCAATTGGTGTTGCTCCAACAAGTGGGAAGTCCTGCAGAGGAATCCCCTCTGTGAGGAGAGACTCGGTTCCCCAGAGGCCCCCGCCGGCACGCAGGGCACTGAGCAAACATTTCCTAATCCAAACCAATTCAAAACAAACTGATGGGCTGTGCCAGCAGCAGGCAGCTGCCCACCGTGCTCCGTGCCCGGCTGCCTCACTGGCAGCACCACCCATTCCTGTCTCGCAAAGCCAACCTGGCTCTGCCTGCGATCCCAGAACAGTGGCACCCCTGACTCGAGCCAGGCAGCATTCCTGGCCACAGCCTGACAGCATCCCTCCGGCCTCCTCCCCTTATCCGAAGAAACAACGCTAAGACAAGCAGCCTTTTAACCTTATTTACAGAACCGCTGTCATGAAGTGTCTTTGCCCCTCTGTCCCTCGCCACGGTGCCCCCAGGACCCCCCGGCCCCAGCTGAGCTTGTGGCGGCACCTCCGTCAGGGCATCTCCGGCTGCGGCACGAATCCCTTCCTCCGGCAGAGAGGAACGTGCAGCGCTGTAACAGCTCGGCGCACAGAGGGAACCCTTGTTCCGAAAGCTAGTTAATCTTTAGCGGAGTCTTTGGGTTAATTTGAAAGGTTACTCACCCGTCAGCGTGAAGGGATCCCGACGGGAACGCTCCTTCTGCGCGCGCCGCAGCCTTCGTGGGGAGGAGAGACGGGAAATGAAACGTCTCACAGGAGCACAGCAGCACTCGNCGTGCCCGGCACACCGGGCAGGGCAGCGTGCCGCGGCCAGAGCCCGCCGGGCGCCGGGAGAACCCCCGGCCTCGCTCCCTGCTGCCGGGGCGGGACACGGACCGTGCCTGGGCTCCGCTCCAGGGGGCCGCGGGCGCAGCGCAGGGCACGGGGCACATGTTGGGGGGCTCGGCGGCAGCGGGACCCCGCGGCAGCCCCGCGGCTCCGTGCGCTGCCGGCAGCGGCCGTGCCGCCGCTCTGCCCGCTCGCCCTCGCCGTCCCGGCGCTCCGGCCGCTCATTGAACGCATCCTAAATCAAAGCGACGCCCGTGCAGCGCTCGAGCCCCTTCCCTGGGTTGGGAACAGCTCTGGATTTGGATTTAGCGTCTCCTGAGCCAAGTCCTCGGTGCATTCTGTGTTAAATAACTAAGGTTAATTTGATTTGATGCACCACTTCATTACCATAAACAGCTCACAGTGTGTCAGTCCTCTGTAATTATGGTTCCCTACAGCCGGCATCTTGTTCATTTTCCATCAGTGCTGGAGCTTCCCTGTGATCCCCTCCCAGCCAAGCCCTCCTGCCTGAACTCCCCCCAGCCGTAATTAGGTGTCATTTATTCTGCAGCTGATGGTTACACTCATTTACAAAAACAGGGGCAAAGATATTACATTTACTTTTCATTGCAGCCACACTTGCCTCTGGCGGCTGGGACGAGGCTGTGTGTGCAGGGGACCCGGCAGGGAGCAGAAGGGATGCTCTGAAGGGAAGGTGCTTTGGTGAGGGGATGCCATGCTGGGGAGCCCCAGGAGCCCCAGCAGTGGTGGGTTGGGGTCAGCACTGCCTGCAGAGAGGCAGAGGGCAAGGCACAGTGCCAGTCACTGCCCAGGTGGGATTTCTGCCCCCACTCGTGCTGCCAGAGAGGGAATTGCTCTGCCACCACCACCAGCACTAGAGCAGGCACGGATCGCATGGAGCAAACTGAACACACAAAGCCACCATCAACACTCATCTCCACCTTGGCCCCTTTTGGCCACCGGTGCCTTTGCCAAGGTAGGCACTGCTGTCCCCTTCCTTTTCAGCTATATCTTTCCATGTGTTCCACAGATTGTCCCTGTGAATGGGGCCATCCCTGCTGCTCTGCCCTCCAAAGTGGGGCTGTTTCCTCATTGTCTCCCATTTAATTCCACCATCACTTTGGAGGTGGCACGCTGGAGATATTTGCCATCAATTTTGTTTGACAAATGATTCCAGTGTTTGGAAACTCCATTATTTGCAGCTACAGAAAGATGACCACTCTTGCCCATCCCACAGGCAGAGCGAAGGAGTTGGTGGGACAAATCTCACAGCTCATGTGGTCAGAACACATGGTCTCACTGGGACACGGGGGAATCTGGGAACCAACAGAACAGAGAAACCTAGAAGCATCACACTGTGGCTGTGGGTAGAGCTGCAAATGCCACAACTGGCCTGAATCCACGATGGCAAAGGCTAGAAACCCAAGGAATACAGCAGTAGCCCTGCCCTGATCTGATAACACTGCTCCCTGTGCCAGCACTGGGGAGGGGGACATGACTTGAAATTAGAGTGTCCAGGATAGAAGAGGAATACTGATAAATGACACGAATACCCAGTATCCAAGCAGAATACCCAGTACACAAGAGGAAAACCCAGTTCACAGGAGGACCACCCAGTACAGAGGCAGCATACCCAGTACACAAGATGAATCCACTGGGAGCACCCTGTCTCCTGACCATGGGCTGGGCTCCATCTGCTCCTGCTGCCCAGAAGAGCCAGTGGTGGCCATAGCCCCATCCCCCTGGGTTCCTGTGAATCCCCCCCAGGCTGGCCCCCCACCACCTCACCCAGCCATGCTCTGTGCCAGGATGTTCCACACGCTGGTCCCATGGTCCCACTCTCCACAGAGCAAACACAGAGCTCACCCACAACAGTCCCTCTGCTATAATTTCTGGGGGTTTTAACCGGAATATACCCGGAGCTCAAGTGGTGGTGTTTGCAGGGCTGGCAGCATTAGTGGGGCACTGGGCTGTGACAATATAAAATAGATATTGTTAGAAGCCACTTAAGCCTTTCCATGGGAGGATTGTGGAGCGCTGTAGCAGAGCCCAGGGGACAGTCCTTTATTGCCACTGTGACCAGGTCAGTTACTCCAGAACTCAGCAAATTATTTATGAGGTGGTTGGCCTGTTAAAACATTAACACATCCATCACTCTGTCGCTGATCCTGCTCCTGTGTTCATGGCACCATTGGGCTTGGGAATTTACTGGCATTTGATTTGCTTCAAAGCTGCATTTGCAAGAAAACCTCCAGCTCCCACTGTGACAGAGTTATAGCTGGACCCAGTGGCTCCCCCAAACCCCCTGAGACTATTTTTCCTTCTGGTTTTGTCTTTGCTCCTGTTGCCTTGTTGCACGGCCTAAACAAAAGGACAAATTGGCTCTTTAACTTGCAAAGATACTTCAGAGCAGTCAAAATCAAATTTAGCTTTCACCATTAGAATCTCGACCTGCCCTTTAAGTGCGAGTGCTGGCTGTGGGAGCGCAGGATGAGCCAGCCCAGCCACTCCTCTGAAAGTGAGAAAGCATTGAATCTGGAGGATAAATGGGCTGACGGCTGTGGGCACCCCGTGGTGACAATCCAGCAGGGAGAGGCAGATAGTGCTTCCCGGGAAGTGGGGGCAGTTATTTCTGTCTGTCAAGACACAGGGAAGATGGAGAACGTACAAGGGATGGGAATTAGTGTCTTAATCTACTGCGTTTACTCTTGTCCCTTTTTTTAATGCCTTTGGCTACTCATTTTCCTGCATCTGATATTTTATTATCATGTCTTTTATGACATTTCCAGATATTCATTAAATCAAAAGGGAGAGTTCTGCTTTGTGTGCTGGCTGGAGACCCAGCAAAGTGGCTGCGGGTGCCTGGAGAGGGGCATCTGAACCCTGCTGTCTGCTGGGGAGCCTGGGGGGGAGTAGGTGCCCCAGCCCTGCTCGTTTGGATGAGGGAAGCAGGAGGAGGAATAAAACCACAGTCCAGGGAGTGCTGGGCAGACTCTGGAAGCTCACCCTGTTCCTCTTGCCACAGCCCCTCTGATGGGGGATCCCGTCCACCTCTGTCCCACGCTGGGTCGCAGTCCCCAGGACTGGCTGCTGTTCCCTCTGCGATGGACGAGGAGCTGCCGCAAAGAAGGAAGGAAAAAGCCACTCTCCATGTCCTCTGCAGACAGGTCTGGAAGCAGCCGGTGAAGATCTCTGTGAGGACACTCAGCTTTAGCTGAATAGGCTGTGCTGAGCCTGGAACTCCATCATGGCACGTTTTCCCGAGGCAGGAGCCAGGGGCAGGATCCCCGCCCCGTGGGTTTCTTCCCCCGCTGTCGGCACCCCAAAGGCCCCTGCACTCCTGGCACAGTGGGATGCACTGTGGGATGCCAGCCCAACCCCATCCCCGCTTGCCTCCTCGGGGCTGCACTCAGCAAACTCTCCCTTTGCTGGGGCCCTTAATTACCGACCGTTTGTTCACAGCCTCTGAGGAACTTGTTCTTTATTCCCCAGGCTGTCTGTGGGGGGCTGCTCTCCCGTGCTTCCTGCACTCTTGGCTCTGGGTTTTGCAAGGGGTGGGAAACTCAGGGTCCTGGACAGGTCTGTTGGCAGAGTCCTGGTGTCCTGCAGGGTTCAGCTCTCAAGTTTGAAGGTTTAATGTTGGTGGCACCCGTAGCTCTGAAGCAAATTCAGAAGCAGAGACTGCTGTGGGAGACATGCAGCACAAGGTCCATGAGGATGGAGCACCTGGGAGAACTGCAGGGTGACAGTCAGGAAGGTCCCAGGGAAGGTTCTGAGGAAAGGTCTTGTCCCGGGTCCTGGAGGAAGGTCCTGGGGGAAGGTCCTCGGTGCTGGCACCCAGCTGGCTGCTGGAGGGTGGCTGCCCCCTCTCTTTGCATCAGTATCTTCACTGCTCTGTGGCTCTCAGCTCCTCAGGACAGATTGGCCCATGAACCGTGTTGGAAGCATCAATAGAACCTGGAAGAGAAGCACCCGGGGGCAGCCCTGGAGCCCCTGATCCCTGCGGAGCAACAGGAGGGGAGCGGCAGAGGGACAGGGCTGGGCCCAGCAAGAGGGACTTCGGTGTTGGCCCCAGAGCTGGGAGGAAGGCAGTGGGGGTGAGGAGGAGGAAACCTCCCCGCACAGGAGGCTCTGGGCTTTGTCATTTGAGGTGTTGCTGTGGTGGGATTTGGCTGCCCCACTTGCTGGTCAGCACAGCTGGTGCACAGCTGGGGCTTTGCACCTGGGACTGGCCCTGACCCCTGAGACACGACACCGATGTCCTGACTCCTGCCAGGAGCTGCGTCTGCAGCTCCAGGTGCAGTGAGTTGCTGGATGTGCAACAAGGGGCTGCACACTTCACATGGCACAGGGGGACACCACGCTGGCACGGGGGCTTCCACCGCGTCCTCTCCCTCGTGCTATGGGGTAACATTCACAGGAGCAGGTTTTGATGGGAGGGAATTCCTGCCATGAATCTATTACAGAGCCAATTAAATCCAATAAAAATCCAGGAGATGAGCAAAGTGCTGTGGGAGAGCAGAGCAGCGCCGGGGGTGGGTCACTGGTTGGTGTGTTCAGGGACAGCCGCCTGCCAGGCAAAGACAATCTGTACGAGCACAGAGAAGGATCATCCTCCAGCAGCGCCGCCACGGGAGTTGCTTCCCTGCGATGGAATTACACAGGAGCTGGACTTGGGAGCGGCAGCAAACGTGAGAACAGGACAGGGCAGACACTGATGCCAATTAAAAGCTTGTGTAGCTCATTCTCCCAGATGGCAAATCCTAACTCCAAACACGAGCCTGTGTTTGCTGAAGCAGCGCATTCCAGGCTTGTACAAGGCAGCCGGCCTGGACAGCGGGTGATTGGCAGCTGCATTCAGCAGCACTCAGAAATCCCTTTCTCTGTCGTCCCTGCAAGATCCTTGGAGATGCCTCTGCAGCATATGGCTCCCTTCAGGGGCACAAAGGGCCTGCAGCGGCCTGGGAATGCCCCGAGTGTTAAATACGGGATCGGTGCCACGACAGTGCCGCACCCGAACAGCAGCTCCCACCGGTGGCAGCTCCAAAGATCTTTGTGGATAATTAGTTCAAAGACAAAAAATATGAAATTGTTACCGATGGTTGAACCTGCAGTGGGCTTGAGTGAGGTGTGGGGCTGGCCATTGCCCCCCGTGCCCCAGCTCCCTGCGTGCTTTCCCTGCGCCCCCGTTCCTGTGCTGACAATGGGGGAACAAAGCGGGGAGCCGGCGCAGGGCAGTAATTCATCGGTGCCCCGGCACACAGCTGCCCTCTCCCAGCACAGCTGCCAGCCACCCCAGACACGATTCACCCGGCCTCCATTCCCGTGGTCTCCAGGGAGATGGCGATGGACCTGCATCCTAATGATGGGTGGCCGACGGCACCCACACCCACAGCCAGCTCCCTCCGGCCCTTCCCAGCACCAGCACTCCCGGCATTACAGATTCAGCCCCAGTTCCCACACAGCAGCAAGTGGGGGAGAGTAGGTGGCCCCACCCCGGTGGGGACATCGCTGGGGACATCACTGGGGAGCACCGATGCACCGACCAAGAGCCAAAAATTGCCTGAGAGCCGCTGCTTTGGGACTGGCAACCCGGCATTGGCGCTGAGCACCTGGCACCAACCACCCTTCAGACGAGGAAGGAAGGGAAACCAGTCCTCCAAACGCACCCCAAGCAGGACACATCATGGTTAAACCCTGGCATGAACGCAGCAGAGCCGGCGGCCGCAGAGCACCCTGACCCCCGCCCAAGGAGCCCTTTGTGGAGCGTCGCGATGCTCGGAGGACGGAGATGGGACACGCGCCGGCAAACCCACCCCGCCCTCACGCCTGACCCCTGCCCGAGCCCCCCAGACAGTGCCGCAGCCCCAGGGCCACCGGTGGCTCATGCGGCGCGAGGCTGCAGGCAGAGGAGCCCACTCGTGCCCCGCATGGTAATGAGCTAGCGGCAGCGCCAATTAATTGCTGGAAGTGTCTGTTCACTCACCGAATGGGGAGCCGTGGCGCCGGAGCGGAGGGCAGGGCTTGGCAGCACTGCAGCGGCACGAGCGGGTATGGCTCCACCACGCCGGGCAGGTGAAGGCAGGAGACAGACCTGCTGATATTTTTGTATTTAAATTTCTTTTTTTTTTAGCTCACGTAGCATTTAGGGTCACATGCTGCTGCGAGCATCGGTTGCACCGTCACGTGCCGGGGTCAGGGCTCACGTGATGAGCAAACCTGATGAAGTGCCACCACGACCCATTTTGCGTCGACCCTAAAAAACTTAGTTGTAGAAACCTAATTTATAAAGGGGTTAATGAAATAATTAATTTTTGAAGCAGGCTTCTATCCTTAAGGACCAAATAATTTCATGGGGAGGGGGCGGGAGAGCAAGAGATGGGAATGAAATGCCAAGATTTCGATGAATATTTAATACACCCTCCACGCTCCTCAGCAGCTCCTGCGCTTGGAGCGGCGCCAGCGCCAGCTGAATCCGTCCTTTGTTAATAACCAAATCGACGCCGCTGCTGCTGGTCGGTGTGTGCGGCTCCATCAAGCTGGAATGGGTCACAGTGGACTGGGGGGATGTGGGGCTCAGTGAGCAACCCCCTGTCCCCACCACACCACTGGACAAAGCACCAGGCTGGGACCCACCTTGCCGCCCCTATAGAACCCTAATATATTTACATATGCATGTGGATATTTAAAAATGTATATATATGTATTTTTTTTGCAGCCAGAAATAGCACAGGATGCTTCCAAAGGCTCCTTCCTGCTGCATCAAGAGCAGAATTTTGCATTGTTTGAAATTTTCTTAATTTCAAGCAGAAAATAACAGGGTACGTACATTTCTGTGATTCCACAAATAAACATCTCCTCCCTCCCCACCTGATCAACCTTCCCTCAGTGCCTGTGGGACTGGAGGGGCTGCTCACACTATTGGCAAGGACAGGATTGTCGTGACACCCCCCAGAGTGGGCGGGCAGGGCACAGGGATGTGAGACTCGGTACAAGGATGGGGTTACAAACCAACCACAGCCCCGCTGGGCATTGATGGGCTGGAATTCCACCCCAGCTCTGCCTGCACACGGATGTATGGATGAGGAAAATAAACAGGAAAATCTTCCCTCTGAAAGTCCAGCAGTGCAGCAAAACTGGAAACTCTGTCTCTGCAGAGATGAGTGGGGTCCAGCCCCAGAGCTGGTGGGGATGCCACGGGTCCCTGCCAGCCCTTCTCGCTCACAGTTAGTTTAACTAATTGGGCAACAGTTCAGCATAATTCCCTGGATTCCCCCATCCATCGGCTGCTCTGCATCCCGGATGGACATGCCCTGCAGTGCGCGTGGCGAGCCGGAGCTTCATTGGCATTCCCGGCACATGGAGCCGCAGGAGAAGGCTGGCTGCAGCTACGGGCTGTAAGGAACCACGCTGAGGGAACGCTCTACTGGCCACATGCTGGGGGAAGGGAGAGAGACAACCGCGATTTTCAGCTCGTATTCCATCAGCTCGTGCATGACGAGGAGCGGGGGTGCAGTGTGGGGTGCTGGGTGGCTGCAGCTCCCACTCCCGGTACTGGCGCCACTGGCATGGGGTGTGGGAGAGTGGCAGTGGCTGTGCCAGTGCCCCACCCCCAATGCAGGGTGTGCCGGGTGCCCTGGTTAACTTCGCGGGTGCTCATGAGGGCTTTGGTGTTAGGGGCATCAGCTCAGCCGATGGGGAGGAGGATCAATGCCAGCAACATCCCACTCTGGGGAGCCAAAAGGGGTGGAAAACACGGAGGCTCTGATAGCCAGGAGTGCTGGCACAGCTCCATGGTGGGAATGAGGTGCACCTCTCCCTCCTCCCCTGTGCTCAGCAATGATCGTGGCACAAGTGCAGGAAAGCACTTCCCAGGTTGTCTCCAAGTCACCACACTGTTCCTCATGCTGCCATCCCCTGTCCCTCATGCTACACCCACTGAGCTCAGCAGGGGTGGCTCCTTGTTACTAGGAAGGCCAAAAAGGGCAGGAATTAACACCTCTGGTGCTGTCAGCATGGGGCAAGTCAGTCTGGGGAAGCCAAAGCCCCCAGAGCGAGTCCCTGGGGTGCTGCTCAGACCTCCCTCTAAGCATGGGCTGTGGATGGAGTGGTAGTCCCTGCACTGGTGCCAGTTTCAGCCCACTGCCCACACTGCTGGGATGTCCAGGACACAACCCAACCCAAACCATGGGCTCCTGACATCTCACACCTCTGCCCTGGCCGAGCCCCAGCAGCTATGCCAGCCCCATCCTGCACCGGCGGCTCAGCCGATGTCCTGTGCCACAGCCCGGCCTTGTGCCAGAGAGCCCCAGCATCCCCAGGTGCTGCCAGGATGAGGCTGGCAGTGGAGCCAGGAACAGCGAGCAGCAGGGACGTGGTGGGGACAGTGGGGACATCTCACGTACCTGCTCTGCCGGAGCGTGGCCTCTCCTCTCCGGGGAGCGGGGCTCCCACACGCCCGGCTGGCACTGCCCCTGCACGAAGGAAGCTGGGCAGCTGGGAGCTGGCTCATCCGTGGAGGTGACAGGGAGCGGCCAGCACAATTCCCGGCATTGCCATGAGCTTTTCTTCCCTCTCAGTGGAGACGAAGGAGTGCCCCGGCTTCATCTGTCGCTCCTGCACGGAGCTGTTGGCACCGGGTTATGTCCTTGAGACACAGACCGGTGCCATCTGGGCAAAATGCCACGAGATCCCCGGAGACCAAGGAGGTCTGTGCTGCATCCAGAGCCTCACAGAGCATCCAGAGCCTCACAGAGTGTGGAGCACGCCACGATCAACAACAATTAACTGCTTTGTGGCTGAGGCAAAGCGTGGAGCAGGGCGTGTGCAGGGGGAGGCTGGGCAGGGAGCATGGGGCTGTTAAACCCTGTGCCAGGGTCCCTCTGAAGTGGCACGAGGGTCTGGCACAGGGGTGACCATGGGAGTGATCCCAGCCACTGCAACTCCTGAGAGAGCTGGATCCTAAACCAAAATCATTCCATTTCTTGTGCCGGATATCTGCTCTGGCCACCTTCATGTGGGATTGAGATCGACTTTAAAATCAGACTTACCTGTTCCCCTCCACCCTGAACATCCCTGGTTACATTTTCCTGGGCATGATTTGTCAATTCTTCCATTACCTACATGGACACACAGCACAAGTGCACTCGGCTGGAGCATGGTGGGTCTCTCCGGCTCTGCAGCCAGCGGGGCAGCTGCCCCTGGCCTCAGGCACATGGACCCTCTTGCCCTGGTGTCCAAGGCCAGGTTGGATGGGGTTGGAACAACCTGGGATAGTGGAAGGTGTCCCTGCCTGTGGCAGGGGGTGGGACTGGATGGACTTTAAGTCCCTTCCAACCCAAACCATTCTGAGATTCTCTGGTTGCCTGCCTACCCAAGCTCTACAAGAATTAGCAATGCTGATGGAATGGATTTCACTTCAAAAGGTTTAAAAAAGGTTTAGAAGCCAAACAGTTCTGCACTTAGCCTAGAGAGCAGCTCTGAGGTGGAGGTTTCCTATCCCTCGCTTGCCGCTTTACATCCCAACATCACATGCTAAGACAGAAGAAGTGAAACATTGAGATCTCACTGGAGGGATGGGGACATGTGCCCTGCATGGATCTTGGTCCCCTGGCAGCACCAGCACTGGGGCCCAGGGGCCCCTCTCCCGCCCCACAGTGAGGACACAGTGTCCGTCTGTCCGTCCAGGACTCCGCATTCCCACTCCCCTCAACTCGCCCTGCATCAATCACCATTTGGAGTTGGGTGGATGGAGGATCCGCTGAGTCTAATTAAAATGTACATCCAGTTAATTACTGATAATCATGTATTTCCCTCTCCAATACAGGCTCCAGCAAAGCTTGTGCTGAGAACAGCAAAGCAAAATGCTTTGTTTCCAGTAGTTTTTTAGAATGAAAAAACCCAATTTGTCTTAACAGGACACTGACAGACAGAACAGCATTCCTGGGCTCCAGCCCGCGCTCCCCAGCCATCCCTGCAGTCACAGACCAGGAGATTCAATTATCTGGCAGAACATGTCCCAGAGGCATCCAGATAATTGCAAACATAAGTATAAAATCTGCCACTAATTATTAAAGAAATACCAAATAAGGAAACCAAGCGAAGGAAAAGTTGGTGCTGGTGCAGAGACCACCCCCACACGCTGAAAGGGCAGGATGTTCTTGGGCTGTCTCTGCCATGGTAGGACCCCCAAACCATGCTGGGCTGGGGGAGAGGCACCACTGCAGCCCTGAGCCCCGTCCCAGCCCCTTCCTTCCAAAGAAAGGCTGTTCCGTCACCTAGTGCACCATAAGGGGCTCAAGCTCCAAGACTCCAACCTGGCCTTAAACACTTCAGAGATGGGGCAGCCACAGCTTCTCTGGGCAACCAGTGCCAGGGCCTCCCCACCCTCACAGCCAAGAATTTCTCCCCAGTCTCCCATCTGACCCTGTCTTCTGGCAGTGGGAAGCCATTCCCCCTTGTCCTGTCCCTCCATCCCTTGTCCAAAGTCCCTCTGCAGCTCTCTTGGAGCCCCTTAAGACATTGAAAGGGGCTCTGAGGTCTCCTCAGAGCTTTCTCTTCTCCAGGAAGAACACCCCCAGCTCTCCCAGGCTGTCTCCATAGGATTTAACTGTGATTTAAAAAAGAAAAAAAGAAAAAAACCAAAACAAATGAGAACCAACCCCACATCTGGATTTGGAATGAGGATGTGTCTGTTCGTAACCCATCACCACTGCTGGTTGGTGCTGTCTGTATTCACCAACCGCTTCCATCCCTCGAGTTCAGCTCTCTCTTCCCCCGGCTTTCCCCAGCTCAGCCGCTCATCCTGCCCATGATCCAGATGCTCTTCCGATCTGTTCTCCCTTCACCTCATAAACCCCTCAAGGAACCGGGCTCTGCTTGGCTGCAGGACGGTCACAGCCGACAACCTTCAGCCCTGCCGGGCCTCCACAAGCGCTGCTGAAGGATTTGGGAACAGCCTGAAGCTCCCGTTTCCCCTTCCCGCGGCCGGGAGAGCTGTCCCTCGGCACGGAGCGCGCTCCCGGCCGGGGGAGGAGATGCTCCGAGCCAGGATGCTCCTCCCGCCGCCGCGCCGAGGGGCTTGGAAGCCAGCCCATGTTTGAGGGCTCCTAAAGGGAAAGCAGCTTCTCCTTGACAGCGTTTTGGCAAAAACAGTGTTATTTAAACACAACAGTTTATTCACTCTAAGTAAATAATAATTAAATAAACCCAATTAAAATCAGGAATGCTCCAAAATTTTCTCAGAAGCCTCTGAGCACTTGACTCGGCTCCTCGCGGGGAGGAGCATGGGCTCGTTTCAAGGCTGGAGGACTCAGTCGGGACGTGGTCAGCGGCTGCTGGGCACCCAGGCTGGGCACGGGGCACTCGTGGGAGCACCGGAGGGTCGGGGCTGCAGCGGGGCTGGGCTGGGGGTGCCTCTGCCTCCTCCCAGCTTAGCTTCCCAGTGCAGTTTGCTCCTGGTCCTCGAGTCAGGGACACGGAATCGGCAGCCGAGCCCAGCCCTGGCTCACGGCTTTTGGGCTCTCCCACGCCCACGGGGCAGAGCAGGAGCTGCCCTTGTCACTCAGCCCTGCCCTGTGCCCCGTGTCGGAAACAGCCAGGAGGGATGTACAGGACTTGGCCAAGCGCCAGAGAGGGATCCCCAAATTCTCTAGATCCAAACCCGTGTGCATCCACCCCTGCCGAGCTGGGGGGCAGGGGACACATGCTGCTCACCAGCAGGATGTGTGTCAAACATGACTTAATTATATCTCCACAGTGACTATTTTTTTCCCCATGTCCTCATTTCCCTGTGTCCTTAAAACAATGTGGAGAGTCTTCATCTGCAGCACAGAGCTTTTCACCAGCTCTGGCATCCCATGCTGGGCAAGGCTCTCTCCTTCCATCAGCAAAATCACAATAATGATCAAACCAATGAAACCATGCTCTTTTTGAGAGCATCCTTCGAAAGCCCAGGAATCTGGAGAGCTGCCAGGTGCCCTCGGGGCACGGTTCTGGGCAGGGAGTTCCCACCTCGATTTCTGGTTTTCATCCGGCAGAGCACGGCTGAAGGCTGCTGGCTGGGGAACCACAAACGTCACCCACGTTTGCACACATCTCTTATTTGTTTTCTTGTGAAAACATCCCGATGTGTCTGTGCTGATGGCAACTCTGAAAACAAACCAAATCAAAACAATCCCCCCCTCTGGCACCTCCCATCTCAAGGAGCTGGGGGCCATGCCAAGGATGTCAGGGCAGGGCTGACCTGTGTGGTCCCTTGGGGAGCACTGGGGGAATGGGATGAGCCCCAACAGGCCCTGGGCAGGGCTGACCTGCTCGATCCCTCGGGGAGCACCAAGGGTTGAGCCCCAGCAGCCCCAGGAGGCTGATGCCGCTCACGCCCACGGCCACAGTGCCAGATCACAGAGTCCTCGCTGGCCTCCTGTCACCACCCCAGAGCCAGTGAGCCCGACGAATAACTGTTTGCAGCTGTCATTAGCTGAAAACAAGCGAATCTGCATATGCTTAATCTTAATTAGGCAACTTGGCAAGGAGCCCTTGCTCGCTGCTACCAAACAGCCATTTCACTCACAAAAGGGCGACAGAAACCCCAGCGTGTGCAGACACACACACACACACACATGCAGGGGATGGACAAACGCCTGCAAAGCCTGGTCCTGCCCCTGCCCCACAGAGGGTGACAGGGTGGGGGGCCCAGCCAGAGCTGCCCCATCCACCTCCCCCTGCCTCAGCCCGGGACGCACGA
This sequence comes from Cephalopterus ornatus, assembly GCA_013396775.1. NCBI lineage: Eukaryota > Metazoa > Chordata > Aves > Passeriformes > Cotingidae > Cephalopterus > Cephalopterus ornatus. Next base: position 198,634 of record VZRE01002356.1, read on the forward strand.
GAGCAGAGCTGACAAAAATGAAACCAGAGGAATTCTGCTCCTCAGTGCATCACTGCCAATTATTCAACTTCCATTTACCTGGCACTGGTGTTGGCCGATGTTGCGGGGGCATTTCCGAGGAGGAGGAGAAGGAGGAGGAGAGCCCGTTTGGAGGGACCCGCTGGGGCGGGCTCTGCTGGCAGCCTGGCACAGGACTGGCACTGGATTAGAGCTCCGTGAGTGAAGCCCTCGCTGCGTGGGGAGGGAAAGTGGGTCACGGGCTCAGCAGCGAGCGCGTTGGCCCCTCGTGCCCGGGGCTGACGTCAGCGGGGCAGCACCGTGCCAGGTGTCCCCGGGGTTCGGCAACGCAGCCAAAGCCCTGGAGTCCTGCCAGGCACCCCGTCCTCCACACGGCATCTTCCTCCTCCTCCAAAACCCTCCCACAGTGCCGCTGCTGCCCAGAGGAGCCTGGCATGACCCAACAGGGTGTTACTCCGTTGTTGTGGGCACCAACAGAGCCGTGATGGGTCCAGAAAGGTGTCACCATCCACCACAGAGCCGTGACCATCTCCCAGGGCACCCGCACTGCCAGCAGCCCAGGACACTGGGGACGTGGCGTAACCCCTGGTATGGGCTGCACATGAATGCCTGGGGAGTCAGCAAATCTTGAGCAAAAGCAGCCCCAAAGGCAGATTCTGGACAAAGCAAGCCCGTTATTTATAACCTGGTGGCCCTCTGGACGTGGCAGCTGCCTTTGCAGTGCCTGATTTTAAGCTTTATCAATTTACAGCATATTCTACACAGAGGGGAATTAAAATAAGGCTGGGAATCATCAAAACATTACACTTTTAATTGAAATTGACTCTGAAATGATACACCAGGGAGGCCAAATGAAAGACATTTACACCCAAGAAAACTACTCTGCCTGCTGTCCTCAGGCCAACACCGGCAGCTCCAGGCTGAGGCACAGCACAGTGACACCATCAAACCTCTCCAACACCTCAACAGGTTGAACTGGGCATTAGGACAGACATTGACAAGAGCTTCCTGCACAAGGTTATATAAAAATACACAATTTTTCTCGGGGTTACGGAGCTATTTAAAAAAAAAAGTTCAAAATTTGACTCCAGTGGAAGTGTACTCATCAATTTGAACCTCAGCAATAAAGTGCCTAACACATACCAGCTCAAGTGAGAATCCCCTTCCTTGATTCCCAGATTTTCAGTTTCATTAGCCCAAAACACACGCACAGAGAAGTGCAAAATCAATCCTGTTTTCCAGCCTCATCCCCCTGAGCACAGACTGTGCCAAGGGAGACTCTGGGGCTCTCCCCGTGCTCCCACAGGGCTGGTGCTCCCTGTTCCTTGCCCCACACAAACCCCAGCTGAGCACCTGTAACACCATCACCACCTGCGCTTTTGGGTTCTGTGAAGCAAAAATGGGAGTGGCTGAGCTGAAAACCTGCTTTTCCTTAGGCAGAAAACACCTGCAATACACCCAGGATGCCATTTTACCTTTCAGGATGCTCCACTCCTGGCCTGGGATGTCCGAGGTGATGGCCGCCCCCAGGGAGAACCAGGATCAATGTCCCCATTGCACCTTCTCTGTGCTGCTCAGCCCCAGGCCCCTCTGCAGGTGACACTTACACACCGAACTCCGGGGCAATCCCGTGGCCAAGGGCCGTCACTGGGATTGGGCCCTTAACGACACCCATTCGCCACCCTGCTGGCTTTGACACCCCCCCCGCCCCCTCTTCGTTAAAATTACATCTTCAAATTATCCAGCTGATTCCATTTTCTAGCTCTCCTGCCACTGCTCATGGCAGGATCCTGTCTGTCCAGGCTTTGCTGTCCTGCCAAACCCTTTCTGATCCCTACATGCCACAGAGGAGTCAGGCCTGTCAGGTGCCACCACCGTATCCAAAAAGTTCTGGTAAACACACAAACACTTATTTTCTCTCTCGGGAGAGAAAATACAGTTACAGGGAGCTTAACCCCTGTGTGCAAATGTTTGCTGGCAAATTCTGGAATGGTTTGGGCTGGAAGGGACCTAGAAGGCCATTCAGTTCCAATCCCAAAGGACAAAAACTTTCCAAACAAACGAGAACAAGGCATCCACGTAACAGCTTTGTGTGCAACGTTACCGTAAGCAGTCAGTGCCAGCTGTAAGAGGGACTGCAGTTCTGGGGTCACAGCCTACCTTCCACCCCACAAACTCCTGCCTCTTCAGCACATGGATGCAGCACACCTCCCCCAGCCTCCACCGGGGCAGGACATTTAAGGTCCCACCAGTCTTTCCAAAATTCACGTCCTTGCTAAGTTTTCTCATGCGTTAGCTCCCAGCAAGCTTCTTCTCTGGCACCACTGTTAGAATCCTGAAATGGTTTTCCGCTGCCATGGGCAGGGATACCTTCCACTACACCAAGGTGGCTTCAAGCCCCGTCCAACCTGGCCTCAGACACTCCCAGGGATGGGAACGGTTGGGATGTTCCTTGCTCGTGTTCATCTCTCACTGGAAATCTCACCACATTGGGTTGTTTACTGAAAACTTTTTTATTGTAATCAAAAAGTGACATAACAGGGCTGTAATGGATTCTGCAAATCATCCGCCGGTATTTGGTAACTGGTACCAGCTGCTTCTGCCAGGCAATTAAAAAAAACCCAAATGTGAAATTCCTCACAGTACAGTAAACTCCACCCAAACTAATTAATGGTGGTTAAAAAGAAGATGCCCCAGGAAAACCTTTCATGTTACATGGTCACAACTCACAATTCTGTACAAAATGTTCACTTTTATAAAGCTCTGATGTAAAAATCAAATAATCAAGCAGCAATATTTTAAGTGCAGCACAGGGTCTTTCATGTCATTATTTACAACGCTTGAAGTCGTTTACATTTTAACAAAATTAATACAGATGACTTAGGAATTAAGTCATTTTTTCATTATCTGTCGGTTTATGTTGTGACAGATTTCACTTTTTGGTCATCTTTCTCCTTATCTTTGTTCTTCTTTGATTTTTTCTTCTTGTGTTTGTGTTTTTGGCTCTTTTCCAATTCTGGTTCATTTCCCATATGTTTCTTATGCTTCTTATGTTTCTTGTGCTTCTTGTGCTTCTTCTTCTCTTTCTTCTTTTTCTTTTTCTTGCTGTCCTGACTCTCCCCTGAGCTGGCACTGCTGCTGTGGCTCCGTGTCTGGCTCTCGGAGGGGCTGTGGCTGCGGCTGCGGCTCACACTGGGGCTGCTCTGGCTCTGGCTCCTGCCGGCCTCCGGCTGCTCAGCGGGAGCCGGGGCTGCTGCTTCCTCTTTTGCCTTCTCCACGGCCTTTTCTTTCGCTTCTTTCGGCGTTTTCCCCGCAGCCTCCTCCTCCTTGGCAGACACGTTGCTCTCGCTGTCACTCTCGTTGTAGTCTGGCACGAAGGCGGCCTCATCGGTCTCGCGGGTGAGGTCGGACGAGAGGCGTGCGGTGCTGCTCACCGGGGGCTTCGGCTTCACTGCGCCTGGAGCGCTCTGCCCCACCGCCGTCTCCTTCTCCGCCTTAACTTCTGGTGATTCCTGTTTCACAGGTGGTTTATTCCCACCTGGCTCTTTCTCCTTATTGCTCTTGACTTCTGGTACGTGCTTCTCTTTCTCCTTCTCCTTGACGGGGGTTTTATCCGGAGGTTTGTGTTCCTCGGCGGGACGTTTGGAGTCATGCACAGCTTTGTGCTCCGTGGGCTTGCGCTCCCGGGGGGGGCTGTAGCTGCTGCGCTTGGGCTCCGCAGGGCCCTTCTTGGGGGGCTCCGCGCGCTCCTCCCTCGGCTTGCTCTTCTGCGCTGCCGTGGAGTCCCTGTTCCGGGATGGGGAGTCTTTCCTCCGTGCTGACTCACTCTTCTCATCCCTACGCTTGGAACTCGAATGCTCCCTGCTGCCATCGTGGTCAGACTTCTTGTCCCGGTTGGGAGTGAAGTCCTTTGCAGCCGAGCCACGGCCACTGTCGTGTTTCTCTGAACATCTGCCATCTTTGGAAGATTGAGAAATGGTTTTTCCATTTCCTTGTTCAGCCACACGTTCCGAGTGCTCTTTTTCTGGCTGAACACTGCTCTTCCTCTTCTCAGAAGTGTCCTTGTCTGACAAAGAATGATCCCGGTCTTTGGTTTTGACTTTTTCACTCGACACGGAACTTTTGGAACTCTTGGCATCGTGCTGGGCGCTTTCATAACTCGGCTCTTTCACAGCTTTCTGTGTTTTCTCCAGAGGCTCCATCTCCTTCTCAGCGTGTTTGAGGGGGTTTGGTGCCTTCGCACTCACAGGTTTGATAACACTGGAGGGTTTTCCTACAGTTGGGGGCAGCTGGGTGGTGGATTTTATGTCTTCCTCTTCAGATTCAAAGTCATCTTTATCCCACTTGGACTGAGGGACCTGGATCATGATAATAACATCCTCAGCAGGGGCTGTTATGTCGTTGTTATACTCCTCTAGGGTCTTAATGACAGTTCGTTTGGTGTCTGGCTTCTCCTCAGGCTTCCTGATGGGGCTTCCCCCAGTAGAACTTGTGCTGGGAGGAAAAACACGGACGTTAGTAACAGGATGCACACACAGCCAGCTTTGTGAACATTTTATAAACTGGCTCATGTTTCAATTCTCAGTTCTCATCATTTTTTCAAAAGATGTTCAATTAAGGGAAGAGACAAGAGAAAGGCTGAGTCCACTAGCTGAGATTACGAGCAATCAATTAATTTAGTATCTTGCTACTATATATTCAATTAACAAAGACACAAGATTATCAGATTGGGGACTGTCTGATCTGGTAATTCCTTCATGTCCTATTTCTCCCAATGGCAGATAAATTAGATATCCATTCTTGTTTCCACATGAAAGCAAGAAATTATGCAGGCAGCCAAAGTTTTATCCTCATGTCCCAAGTGTTCTTCCTTAGAAAAACAGACATTTTAAACCCCAACACACTATCTTAAGTCTCCAACAAATATCTTAACTGTTTTGAGTTTGCATCACCAATGAACTAACCCTACTGGCTTCCTGAGCAGTACAAACTGCTTGTTTTCCTTGATAACATTTGAGTTTGACCCAAGTACAGTTTCACAGGGAAGAACACAGATTATTCCCTCACTTAGCATGGATTTAGCTGTTCCTTTCATTAGACACTATAAAGAATTCTCTACTTTTTTTGGAGGGGGGGAGTAGAAAAGAAAGAAAGGAAAGGAACTGCTGAGGTACCTGGTGTAATCTACAAGAGTTGAGCTTGCTCCATCAGCTGTTGTCACTTTCCTTCTCGCTTTTCCCTTTGCCTTTTCCGGTTTAACTTTGCTGCTGCTGGGCTCAGGTTTCTCTGCAGCTTCTTTTCCAGGTGGCACATTTTCTCCACTCACAATCTTTTTTCCAGTTTCTCGGTTAAGTTTAATCTTTTTGGAGGGGTTGTTAAGAAAAGCAGCTTTATCCTTCTCTGGTGTTCGCTCCCCTTTCTCCCCCTCGGGCTCACCCTTACCCTTGGGTGATGGTTTTGATTCCGCAGTTTCAGGTTTAGAGGCTTTTGCGGAAGCGGCTTCGTGTTCTTTATCAGCCTTTTCCTCTGCTTTTCTTTTTCTTTTCTCAGGTTTGGCATCGGAAGGTTTGCTCTTCTCAGCAGGTTTTTTTGACTTGTCCTCCTTGCTGGAGGGCTTCTCTGACTTGGCTTCTTTTGGATGCTCTTTCTTTGCCTTCTCCTCCTTGGCTGGTCTGGTTTCTGGGTGATCCTTTGCCACTTTGGGGTGAACCTTCCGTGGAGTACCAAGAGCTTTCTCATCTTTCTGAGAGGAAGAGGTTTTAACACTGTCTGTCTTTGGCAGCTCCTCCTTCAGCTTTTTCACAGGTGGTTCTGTTCGAGGAGATTTTTCGCGATCGGGGTCCAGCTTCTCCTGGGAAGCTTTAGCTGGTTTCACCACGTTGTCTTTCTTCGGAGCAGCCGCCACTTCTACTTTCCGCTTTGTCTTCTCGATCTTTGCTTTTGGCTTATCCTTCTCTTTTTTCTCCTTTTCAGAGACTGGTTTGAAAGCAATAGAATCTGCTTCCATGGGCTCATCCCTCACAGGGGTGGCATCATCCCTGCTTGGCAGCATGAACAGAGAGTCTGTTTTAGCATCTTCTGTAGGAACTGGCTCTCTCGGTTTTCTTGTCCCTTCTAACAGCTCAGCATCGGGAAATCCTTCATTTTCATCCCCTTTTCTTCTCTTTCGGTGTTTTTTATGTTTATTGCCTTTGCCATCTCCCAGTGGATTTTCCACCTCCTTTTCTTTTGATTTTGTAGGATCTTTGATGCCATGGCTCTCTCTCCCAGGCTTTTCAGGGTAGTTTCCAGCAATATTACGATTTCTGTGGCTCTGCCCAGCAGCATACTCCTCCCTCCGCCCTCGAGCATATGGCGAATTCTCTCGTCTGGTCCCAGGTGGGCCAAACCTTTCTGGAGAGAAGTTCTCTCTGTTCACCGGAGGCCGTGGCTGAGCGCCCACGGCATAGCCCTTGTAGAACTTCTCATACCACTCTCTGTAGTTCCTCTCCCACTCTCTGTATCTCTCCTTCTCAAACGGGTCTCTGAAGTCAACAGAGCGACCGTAGTAAGCCTTCATGTCGTACGGGGGCACTTCCCGGTAGCGGTTGAAGTACTCCCGCTCGGCGTCGCCCTGCGGGACAGTCCGTTTGGTGGGAGACTGGCCTCTGAACACCGGGGACCTGGAGCGGGAGTGGTATCGCCTGTACGGGGGGGAGCGTGACCGCGAGCGGTGGTACCCATGGGACCGGGACCGGGAGCGGTAGTTCCGGCTCTTCCCTTTGCCTCGTCTCTGATATGGTGGCGACCGCGAGTAGGAGCGGGAATGGGAACGGCTAAAGGAGCGCGAGTAGGAGCGAGAGCGGGAGGAACCTGAGCGTGACTTCGAGTAGGTGTACGAGCTTCTAGAGTAAGATGAAGCACTATAGGGAGACTTGGACCTTAAAAAAACACAATACAAAAAAAGAAAAAAGAGAAGTTAATTCCAAACAGCCATTCTCCCCAATTCTTTTCCTCCCACACTTATTTTTTCTTTCCTCTCCACATGCTTATGTCAAAGCTTCTTTCAGCTGCTGACATAAAGCTACTGCAAATTGAAGAACTTGATAACATGTAAAAGTTTCTGCTCACAAGACAGAACAGCTGCTGCTTTGTTAGTGTCAGAACACACAGAAGGGTCAGTCTACTTCCACTCACTCTATCACATGAGCTACCAGAGCTACGGATGGATTTCAGGTGGTTACACTGGCCTCTACTGGTACGGGAACACACACATCTGTCACTACTCGGCAACCACATGCAGTGCAAATCATTTTTGTTGCAGTAAGATGCAAAAAGAGCAAGTCTGAGTAGCTACAATGCAGAACCAAACACTGAGAAACAACCACTTATCCTGAAGACAGCAAAGCCCAATGTTAAAATGACAGCTCAGCCTAGTTAACTTCACCCTTTTCTGGGAATTTGGACAGGATGCACAATCCTGGTACTGCACAGGTACAGACAGACCTGTGGAATCCACATTGCCAGGTGTGCCAGCAAAATCCTGCACACCCCTCCAGCTCTAACCAAGGCGAGTGATCACACTGCAAGAAAAATCCTATCTAAAAGCATCTAACCTCAGCATCTAGTCAATGTCCCAGTGCCAGGACTCTGGCACAGCTCCTGACAGCATTGCAAACAGCTGCTCAGACTCCTGCCCAAGGGACTTCTGGGGACAGAAAACAGCAGCTACCCTCAGGTTTTTCTTCACGAGTTTTTCTTTTACTATTTTTTAAAGAACCATTTCACATGATTCTGTGTATGTCCATTAGCATCATTCGTCCTCTCCAAGTCCCTCACCAGTTTCAGATTTCCTTACAAACAAGTCTGAGCTTTTAATTCCCAAGGAAAATGTAACAATGTCAACAAACTACTAGTGAAAGCCCCCGGTTTGCAGTCCAGGTTCAAATCTCTCGTGTATTCACATGAGACAGACAAAAGCAAAAATGAGGATTATTTCTCTCACCTATCTCCTCCAAAGTGCTTGGAGGGGCTGGTTACGATCAGAACCGGGAGACACAGAAAATCCATACAGCTATTCCATCCCCGGCCTCCTCAGGGCTGTCAGGCAGTGTAGGAAGTCACTGCAGACACCCCAGAAAGAGAGATCCTTCAATGCTCCTCAGCGCCTGCTGCCCAATGCTAACTCAGTCACCTGCAATCTCTGCCACACTGGAGCCAATAACTGCGTATGACACTCCTGTCACTGCTCATTCTTTAATCATCCAATCCATCTAACAACAGGGAGGTGGAGTGGAACTCCCCCTGATTCCTCTAGACAATCTGCTTCTCCATTACGGACATGTAAAGCAGTTACCTGGAAAACGAACGCCTACGCTCCTTTTGAATCTTTTTATATTCCATCAATTCCTTAGCAAAATCATTTGTAAACTCATCAAGTTTGGACTTTTTCTTTTCCCTGTTAAAATAAGTTTGACCTTTATTACAATTATAGTTTGACCTTTATTACAAAAGACATCAAGAAACAAAACATGGCCAATATGAGAAAATGTTTACTGCATGCAATGCAAAAGGTGAACATCCTATTTAAGCAAAAACAGTTCCTACAAATTTTAGGAAAAGTTTTAGAATTACATTTGTCTTGGTTTAGCTTTGCATATTTACCATCTGCAATGAAAAATATATTGGAAGAAACACTATGTCACTTTTTCTTAGGTCAGATGCACTTTAGTGTAACTGCAGTCCAACACGCTCCCCCGATACAGACACGACAACAAGGCAACGTTAGCGAGCCGAATACTTACTCCTCTTTAAGCCTCCGCTGCTCTCTGTAAAACTCCTCCCTAGAGAGAGGAGGTGCTTGTGTCGTTGGGATGGTGTTTGAATGAGCCGCTGGCACTGCTGTTGGGACCCAAGCTGATGACATGTTTGCAGGAGCTGGGGGATATCCGGGAGGGGGGACAGTGTACCCAGCGGATGGAGGCTGCCCAGGTGGAAACTGAGGAGGAAACTGTGGTGGTGGTACCCCCGGAGGAAGAGGAAGTGCATGGGGTGGTGGAGGATACAAGGGAGGTGGAGGCACAGGCACAAAGACTGGTGCTGATGCTGGCAGTGATGGGGCCTGAGTCCTTTGGGCACGGTCACTGTGCGGGCGTCCTCGATTTGAACTTTAAAGAAACCCAAAAACACGTGTCACTGTTTGTCACAGCCTGTCCCGAGCGTACAGAGGAAAGCGAAGCGGCAGCACGGCGGGAGCTCTCCTGCTTCTCACTGGTCTCCGGCTTTCTGTTCACTTCAGACTACACTTGTTCTGGAGTCCTGGACTTGCCTTCCACATCCTTGCCCCAGCAGCTCCCTCAGCCTCCTCTCCTCACCCAGCTTTGGGGCTGTGGATGAGGCTGCCATGAGACCCCCATCTCCCACGAGCCAAGCACCCACTGCTCCTCTGCCCCTCCTGGATACACTTTGTGCTCCACACTCCTGAGCTTCCAAGCGCTGTGCAGGAATTAACTCACCTCTCAAACCTCTCCTAACCTCTCCCACACATGCTTCCTGTGCTCCTGCCTCATGATGTATTTGGCCTGTTGTTGTTGCTGAATTGTTATTTTCTTGCTTACTGAGTTAGAGATTTTAGATAATCTGGGGAATGGATCTTGGATTTTGATTTATCTTTAAGACTTTATAAACACAATGATCCTTACAATTTGGCTGTAACAAATCTCTAACAAATGAAGGACTACGTTGACACTGCAATAACAGCTAAACACGCTTCTCTCTCCAATGTGAGAAAGCATTTTTGCCCTTTGAGATGACTGAAGAAATACAAAAGTGTAATAAAATAAAAGCCTGGACTTTTCAATGATTTGCTCACTCAGTATCAACTAAGTTGTTAAAGAAAGAACGTTGGAGGCTGATTTCTACTGGGAAATCTATTTCTTCAGCCCTATTCAGCCAGTAATCAAAAAGGTGGCTTTCCATCTGATCTTTTAATTACATTTAATTTTTATATGTAATTATGTTTTCCTCAAAAAGTGTTCATTATTCAGAGTCTTCTTTTCAATTATGTACTGGAGTTTTATTTTTAAATAATCTTACTGTAAGCACAGATCCCCTTTGTTAAAGCTAATTAAGCCACTTGAAAATTAATTATTACTTGTATTCTCCACAACTATTATGTCATTATAAATCAGCTGTTGTTTAAATGATGTGTTACAGACTAATTTAACAGGTTACAACTAGTAATATATTGAATTTCTGTTGAATACTTACAGTTCCCAGCCTGGCCTGCGAAGTGCACCAGCTCTCATTGGGTGACCTGTTGCAGTGGGCACAGGAAGAAGAAAAATTTCCCAGTAAGTTTATTTGAAGATAATGTTTTAGAAGAAATTCTAAAGTTTTAATTCCTTACCAGTTGTGGGTATTGATTGTCCTTGAGGGCCCAGAAGACTTGGTATCGCTGGCTGTCTTAGTACAGGAACCTGATAGCCCTTGGGAATAAATGCAGACAGTTACAAAATCAGCTGTACTACAACACAAGAATCACTGCACTTGTTGAAATAAAGTTTACCTTCTCTTCCAACAAACTGCTGATTGACAAAGGGGAGGATTTGGAAAGCTCAGCTGCAGTCATCAGAGCAGGAGGCAACACAGCATCAGCATCGCTACAGAAACCAGACGTTTTTGTTATTCACACGCTGCTTTGAACTAAAATACAATATACATTTTGAAATATAGAGTCCAAGGTGAGAAAAGGCTGACTTCTTTAAATAAAAGAAAATCTTAAAAAGAAAGAAAATTTTAAAATAACCTTCACCTATGAAATTGGCAGGCTCCAGAGGAAGCACTGCCGAGGAGTCTGTTTGGATACCGCGATTCAGAGAGGAAGCTCTCTGGAAAAATATTTGATTAAGCTGCACTTGAATGGATGAGAGTCTGTATAACCCACACACTGAACCTCAGCTTTGGAAGATCCATTCGAAAATGTTTCTGTGCTAGCTGAGGCTGCCCTAGAGGCTCCTCTGAATCGTGGTCCTTGTACTGACGGCACAGCAGGCTCTGTGCATCCAAGGCAGCGAGCTTAAAGGATATAACCCTAAACAGTGGCACAGCTTTTTGCATAAAAATAGCATTTCCTCAGGACTAAAAAGAAATGAACGAGACACTAAGGTGTGATGGAACTAAATGGCTACTTTAGGAATGGCTGGCCATTTCAAACCAAAAACAGTCCCTCCTCCAGGGCAAACCTCTACTGAATGACTGGCAAGGGAACCAAACAAAAGTACTGCCAAGAAAATTCCTGCAGGAGGCACATGTTCACTTGCCAAACTGTCCTCATCCCAAGTAAAAAAGAAAACCATAACTCCCACAAGGACCTCGAGCTGCCACTAATGATACATAAGGTGATGGCTGGGAAGCTCAAGAAGAATCTAACTTGAGCATTTTGGTGTCTTTAAAATTCCTGTTGATCTCCAGATTTCCTTACCGAAAAGGTCCATCTGGCTTTTCCCCACGGAGAGAGAGGGACACTGCTGGAGGGAGATCCGAGACAACCACAGAAGACGGATTCACTGGCAGCCCAGCTGCCATGGACGGCCCAGGGCCCAAGGAGGAGAGGGCAGAGCGGGAGGCCAGGGAAGCTAGTGGGATCATGAGCGGATCCTGCTGCCTGGCCATGGCCGGGCGGAGCAGCGGCTGCAGGTTGCGCGTTATCGTCTGCCTCATCAGGGGGGGTGGGGGTGGAGGGGG
>VZRE01002356.1:210450-229299 GCA_013396775.1 Cephalopterus ornatus
GGTGGGGGTGGAGGGGGGGGCGGGGGCAGCTGCTGCTGCTGCTGCTGCTGCTGTTGCTGCTGCTGCTGAATCTTACGGAGCCTTTTCGTGTAGCCAGTTTCATTTTTGAAGTTGTTCACAGCCTGGAGGTAGGAAAATGTGTACAAAAAGGTCATAGAAACTTGCAGGAGAGACATGAGCAAAAGCCTCCTTAGAGGAAAATCACTGTGTATTCCTGTAAATGCTATTAATCATAAACCCAATCAGCATTCAGCTATGAACACAGCCCATTAAACTCTGGTCTGAATGACTGGTACCTCAGAGTGTCTGGAGTTAAAGTGCCTTGGTGTTAACACCCAGTTTGAAAGTGAGGCCATCCCATTAAACAAAAGCATGTACTTAATTTCACAGACTGTCTCTAACGAGCTGTAGGCTTCTATAACAGATTATGTATTAGAAAAGTAAATTTAGCCTTATTCATTTTAGTCTTGCTCAAGGAGATCTAAATTCAGATTTTCTTCCCGTTCAGCTTTTCACAAATAGACTTTTCCAGCAAAGAGCTCATGCTAAAGTCACCACATTACCTGGCGCAGGAACTTGTTGGCGATTAAAGCATCAGGAGAAACATCTGTCTGATGGCAGGTTGGGCATGTGTGTTCCTCAGACTCCAGCAATGCTGTTCTAATACCTGGGAATAATTAGAGCATTAAAATAGTTTTTAGTCAAACTAAGAAAACTTTCTTGGTTCTCATCAGTTATAAAAACAAGCATACGAATAATGGGGAAATACAGTCTTTAGCAGACAGTAAGAAGTTATAAACATTCAATACTGAAAAAGACTGGCACTGGCACAGGTTGCCCTGAGAAGCTGTGGCTGCTCCATCCCTGGAAGTGTCCAAGGTCAGGTTGGACAGGGATTGGAGCATCTTGGTCTAGTGGAAGGTGTCCCTGCCCATGGCAGGGAGGTTGCAATGAGATGAGCTTTAAGGTCCCTTCCAACCCAAACCCTTATGGAATTCCATGAAAACTTTGAGCATGCATCAAATAATAGGTTTGATATTTCACTGTGGCAATATGTGAATATGCAGAGCAGACTGGGGCACGACGTCTCAACTAGTCTTTTTTCCACTCCAGTGCAGCGAGAAATCATTCCAGGTTAATGAACAAAACACATTTCAAAAAACCACGAGCAGGTTTGAGTTCTAAAGGTTTTAATCAGCTCTGGGGAAGTATTTGGAAGAAATGCCTCAATCTCTGCTCTTTGCAGACCACAGTCCCTGAAGTTGGAGATGGAATTCTGCGTGAGGGAAAGGGCTGTGGACAAACTAAATGCATTTCCTATCTAACACTGTAATCACCCGCATTAATATGCACTCTCATCATCCTCATCCTTCTGCAGGTAAAGAGGATTTAACTAAATACTAAATACTAAGAAGGGAAAAAAGCTTTCTGCCTTTTTTTCATCCCCTGTACAAGAGAGGAGTCTTTCCCTGTTCAGGACACACTGAAATATTCAACAGAACTAACACAGCAATTTCCTTATCTCCTATTTCTGCTCTCAGAAGATCAAATTTAATGTTTGGAATTAACAAATGGGGCATTTTAACACTTACATTCATCACAGTAACTGTTTCCACAGCAGGGAATAACAACGGCATCCGTCATTATATCCTTACAAATGAGACACAACAGCTCATCTGGAATAGGATCATCTTCTTCCGAGGAGGAGGACGGCTCCTCGGGTAGGAAGGGAGGCTTCTCCTTCTTTCCTATAGCATAAGCTTCCCTGGAGGGAGGGTGGGGAAAGCAAAACAAAAAGTTAAAAGGAAACTCTTCCGAGCTTTGGATTTTATCTGATAAAGATAATATACAGAATACTTCTCCCTCTCTATCAGGCTTCTTAAACACAGTTGTTCAGTTTGAGCTATAGTCCCAAACAAGAAGAGGTAGGCAGGAGCAAATCTCCTCCTGCAGAACTCTCCCGTTCATTGATCAACTAAGAAGCCAGCTGAAACTAGAAAAATATTTCGACAGCTCATCTCAGGTGAAATGAATCCCAGCTCTCCTTTGCCAGAGGGTAAATGTAAATTGGAGGCTCAGGATAAAGCTGGTCTCCCAGTAATTACATTTTCTAAATGAAAGAAGTCTCTGTTACAGCTTCCACAAAAGGACATCCAGGAGAGAAAACCAGAAGGGCTACCAAGTGTGTTTTAGAACAGTCATTATTCTCAGCAAACACAAGTGTTTTCTTAGTTTATAGCAAAAGGAAAACTTGAGCCTGTTTCACATGTGAGATCTCATCAAAATCTGAGGGATGGAATCACAATCCAACAGCTGTTCTGTTACATTTTGCACAAAGCCTTTGAAACACAAACCAGAAGCAAAATAAGTTTCCACAGAGAACAATCCCAACCACAAACCCTGCAGAAATGTTCTGCAGAAACAGTCTCAGCACACCCCATGTTAAACCAACTCCCAGGGGTGTGAGCAGCAGGAGCCCTATTCTAATATTAGAAACCATCCCACATTTTAAATTCGGGACACAGGGACAGTGCTGCCCTCGTAACTCCAGGTGCTGCACTGCCACTGGGACATTTCCACACGGCTTCTCTCATCCCTCTCCGGCTCAGCCCAACCAAGCCCGTACTTACGCATCGATGGTGGGAATTGCGTATTTCCCAGTGTTGGTCAACATGGCACCCTTTGTGTTGGGGTCCTTCACCTCCATCATAAAACTTCGTGGAATTCCTGTGCTTTTCTTAATTCTGGGAACAGACTCGAAATTTTTGTCCTGTTAAGAGATGCAGACATATCTCAAGGCCCACACCGAGAATGAGATTTCAATGACTATTTTAAGCACAAAAGCCTTCAACCCTCTTCTCCTACCAAGTGTAAGTCCCCCAAATCTTACCCCATTCGTTGGACAGTTCTTTATGTAGTGCCCAGGTTTGCCACAGCGAAAGCAGGTATAGGAGGGTGGAGGTGGCCCCACGGGTTTCTTCATGTAACTACAAGGTTTGGGGGAAAAAAAGAAAAAGGGATGCAGTTGTCTTTCTCGTTGAAAAAACCATCTCTAAAATTTTTAGATCAACTTCAAAGAACAGGTTTCACATTAGCAACACTTACTTGACTGGATCATATTCATGGCCAGACTGTGTCATCATAGCTTTTATTTTATCCTCCTCGGAAGCATTGGCTTCAGCCAGATTGGCAGTCTGTGCAACAGGTAATTATTTGACACACACATTAGAAACACATTTAAGCCCACACAGCCCAAGACAACACCACTCATCCAATCCTGTAAAGAGCAGCACTACACTAGCTGAGCTTGCACGAAACCAGCTGCTTATACCAAACATTTGTGCTGAAGATGTTCTGGGGAGTCCTTACGCCATGACATGATGTTTATGTGCCTGAGAACCTACTAGAAAAGAGCATTCCTGGGCACTCAAACCTTAGGCTCTGTTTGTACCTTACAGCACGACTTGTGTAACCAATCCAATTTCCTTCAGAGGACTGAAGCTATGTGTAGAAAACATACACTATACAGTATTTTAAAACTGATTTTTAAGCTCCAGACTATAGACAGGAGAAGATCTCCACTGGACATGGAATTAAGATGGATGCAAGTGGCACTATTTACATTTTGCTGCATTAAAAGGACACACAACTCGGTTTCAGACACAGAAGTATTCAAAGGACTCAAGCCTTTTACAATCCCTCAGCAAACAAAAGATGCTTTCCATCAGGAGCTGCAGGCAGCCCAAACTGTTCCCCCCTACTAAATTCTTCCTATGAAGTGATTTAACTACAGTGAACACAGCCTGCAGTTTTTTCCAGTTGACTGTGTCCTTTTAACACACAAATTGTAATATAAACCTTCTGCACAACTACATCTCCAAATTACTGAAGGCAGTTGATTTTTCAAGTCATCTTTGTTCAAATGTTTTCATTACACACTAGTCCAGATACAAGCAGGGTCTAAGGGAGTGACTGTCCATGACTTGGGCCTTCAAGCACCTATCACTCAGCTCAAGCACTCATGGTTTGGTTTTGTATCATTCATTCACAAAAGCAACCAACTAGTTTCAACATTTTATTAAATGGTTGTTCCATATACACAGTTTTTCTCCACAGTAACAGAATCCGGATCGCCAGCTACGAAACCATTTCCATTAACAGTTACAGAAAGCTTTACAGATAATACTTGACTAATTTGTTTGAACCCAAACAGTTTACAAAACACATCCAAAAGCCACAAAACATTAGTAGGAATAGACCAAAATTCAAATATGGCATTTCATACATAGTAATAATCACCAGAGAACTGTTAACGCATTGCCTCCGTGCTGAGCCGGGCTGCACCAGAGCGGTTAGAGGGAGTAACAGTGCTGAGCTGCTTGGTGGCATCTTCCTGCATTTTAGATTTCCTCAAAAGCTTAAATGTGTACACCCACCCCCCCGGACACCTTTGCACATTTTAGAGTAAAACTTCACAAGAGGTTACAAACCCGAGGACATGTTTAGGGACAGCACTAATGGGGACTAATTGCTTTTGGTGGCTCCCTTCCAAACCAGATATATATAGAGAGAGATATATAAATTTTTCTTTTTTTGGCCAATGTACACAATTTAATTTCTGTAGTGAAGAGGGAAAAAGTTACCAGTGGGAAGAGATTTGTTTTTGTTGGAAATGAACTTCAGCCTTTATTTTGAGGATGAAGAACTAGCTGCTCTGCCTCAGGCCCTGCCTGCTCTGCTGCTGAAGCTTTAGGGACTGGTGGTTGAGCATCCGTCTGTCCACACAGTGCAGTCACTAGTGCTTTCCCAGACAAATTACACATTGGTGAGCAAAAATGCAAGCAGTTCCCGAGCAAAACATGGCATTACAACAGTTTCGGAAGGTCACAGCTGCTCAGATGCCACACATACGCATTGGTATATTCCTATAAACAATGAGGAACATTTACACAATTTACACAGTCTGCGTTCAAACAAATTAGATCGGGTTGTCCACTGTATAGATCCCAGAATTTATGGAATTGTGCAGCGTTCAGAGAATGGGTCTGTAACTACGACTAGGAATTCAAAAATAGCCATGCAATTGTCCATGGTACAGAACCGCTTCTGCTGTGGCTGGTCAAACCCCCCTGGAATGTCCGTAACTTACAGCCAATTAAATTCTTCTGTACCAACTGGGTTAGTTTCCAACGCAAAATTAATGAAACGTATGAGAAACGGTAAAACAGCTTCTGAAGTGCTTCTTCTTTGTGTCTTGAGGATGAGTAATACTGCAACATTATGCTGAGGCTGATAAGGTACTCCCCTTCTATCTTCCCAAACTGGGAACTACTCTTTACAGGATAGTATCAAAATATACACACATTTTAAAATTAAAATAAATACTTCAAGTTATTAATAATTAAAGGGTTTTTTCCAATTACAACAGTTATCCAACTATAGATCACAGTATCAATTTAAAACTAGGAAGCAAACACTTTTTAAAGTATTTGACAAGAATATATATATATATACCTTAGTAAGCTGGGCCAGAGAAATAGATGCAGAAGAGTCATCAATCTGTTCACAAAAAATTAAACACATATTCAAGTTCTACAATCAAAACACAACAATAGTTAACCTCTACTATAGTCTGAATGTCTGCACTATATCCCCTGAGCGTCACCCCGAGGCAACTTCAACCCAGTGTAATTTGTATTTATTCAAAACAAAGTCCAAATCTATGATGGCTTAAGAGTGTCTACATGGTTATGAGAAGAAATTAAAATAACCCACCCTGCTAGAGATCAACTTATTGCTCACAATATCTCAGAGGGGGATCCCTGTCAAAAGGGTAAAGGAATGTGCCAATTTTCAGCTAAAAAGGATTTAAAAAAAAAAAATAATTTTAATTCAGGAAGAAGCATCACTTTGGGTAACTTAATAGTAGTTTGTAAATGAATCAGTGAATGTCTCATCATCATAAATGCACACGGTGATGCTTTTGTGAACGCAGCAGCTGCCAGAAGAAAGGCCAGGCCCAGCAACCCCAGAAACTCACTCTGCCCCTCCTGTCAGTACCCAAATAACCCCAACTATAAAGCAGTCTCAAACAGCAGCCACAAAAGGAACCTGTCACTTTGCCTGGAAAAAAACCTGCGTAAGTAATTTACATAACCATGTTTATAATGACAGAGTAGACTACAAAAACTGAGAAAACCTATTTCCTGTATATTATTAGACCACAGGCCCTGCCACCCAAATCTGTCTGGGAAGTGTGAGAATTTAGATTATTCCTTGCAGTCAGATCAAACCTGATCTTTAACAGCAGCCCACTGCTAAATGAACAAAAGAAGAAAGTGCAAAGTACACTCTTGATGATGAAAACATGGATTCAGAGCACAAGCCTGGAGTTTTTGTCTCCATTTTCGTCCTCCCAGCTGCCTATGGAACAGCTCTCAAGAATGAAGTCCTCAGGCCAGCAACTAGGAACAGACTGCAGAGCTTACGCAGAACTAGTGCTGAAGGGCAGTTTTCCCACAAGTAAAAAGGGCAACTCTGATCTTCTCCAACATATGGAAATATATCATGCCATGAGCAGCACTTAACCTGACACTAGCAAAGCACTACCACAAAGATACTCAAATCACTGCTTATTACACCTGAATTGCTCAGAAACGTAGAATAAAATTTCTCAGAGTGAATTGAGCGGCTTTCTAAGAGGTCACTAAACAGGTCAGCAAAGAGATTAAAACCTTCCCTTAAAAAAGCTCCTGTCCTTTACTACCTAATGTAGTGGGAGAATTCAAGGGGGCAGTTTTGGCAGACTCTGAGAAAAAATATCTCCATGCAGAAGATGACTCTTCACTCTAGTTAGTTGTTTCCCTCTGTGTTTTCAGGAAAGCACATATCGGACACTTCCTGTATTACTGACTGAAGTGCTCTTGAAAAGTGTGCCTTTGGATCACACAAACCAAGGCAAAGAGACCTTAATTCCACTGAAATTCTTACCAGCAGATTCACCTCTCCTCTCTAGAACACTTTGCCCCTAGTCCTGTTCAAAAGGAGGTCTGGACAAGCATTTTGAAGCCTCGTGCTCCCTATGGCCCTCTCTTAAAAGTGGAAAACCAAAGCAGTGTTCTCTCAGGGCAGACGCAACTATCATTTTGTGGCTTTTCAGAAGCAAAAAAAAATAAATTAGGAAAGCTCTAGCATTAAACAGTCTAGTATTGACTAGGAACTGAAACACAACAGTTAATAAACTATTAATTAGTTCTTGTATTTTTTTTTAGGAAGCAGTTATTACATGGCCTGCAGGCAACAGTCTAATTTCTTAAAGGAGGCGATACCGAACAGTTACCAAAAGCATTAAAAAAAAAAAAAAAAGACAATTAATGTACTCTTCAATGCATTTGCCCAATGGCCATCTTTCCATGGTCCTACATTTCTGCCTATTTTTTCCCTTTTAAATTTCTACTGAAGTATTTCCTGGCAGTCCCTCAAAACAGTCAAGTAGAAGCAACATGTCCATGAAGTTGTGTGCAACCCCAACATAACACTGCAGAAGAACTAGAGAAAAAAAGAACCACCAGAAAAAGCAATCCCCGAACCCTAAACTCGACAGCCAATGTATGAACTCCCATTTCCTGCAGCAGACCGACAAAAACTAACACGCAGCCAAGTGGGCAAGGGGACAGAGAGGAGGCAAAGGCTGATGGCACTGCTGGAGTGCTACACTGAAATGACTAAACCCCGAGGCGTGGCTCCACGCCAGCTGAGCCAGGAAGGCCCCCAGAGCTGTGCCTGCTGGTGCTAACAGCGGGCAGGGCCCTGGGGACACAGCCCAGCCCAGAGCCCCGGGACGGGAGCACCGGTGCGGAAAGGCCCCACGCTCCGGCTGCACTAACACCAGCACACACTGCCACGTGTGCAATGACAGCGGGCGTAAGATAATGAAGACATACTAAAACCAAGCTTTTGTGCATCCTTTAGAAAGAAATCTGAACTGATTCTGACTTTCCAGCTTTACTGTCCATCAGTAATTGACAAAGTGATTTACCCCTACTACACCAAGACCCAGGTTCCACTCTGAAATACATGCAGAAATAGGTGTATTAAAAAAATAAAGGCAAACAAACCCCCACGCTTCAGACCAAGACCTGAGTTAGCTTTAGGAACGAACTATTTGTGTCTCCAGCCCCAGAAGTTCCTGAGGCTGCTGGGCTTTTGCAGTGAGAGAGAGGGAGGGCTTGTACAGAGGGATGCAAGAGCTTCCACGCTCCCAGACCAGGGACAGTCAGAGCACACCAAGGAATGGCTTGGCTTTGCCTTTCCTTTACTGCCATTACTTCTCACTCATACTAAGTCTTCCCTCCCACTCCGGGACTTTTCTCTGTTTTGACACATCTACATTAGCTTATGGTAAGATGCTACTGAGCAATGTAATACAGACATGCCAGGGAACACACGAGGCTAAAAGAACGTTAACTTTATTTATGAACATGTGGTTTGTGTTTATACACATGCTAGTAAACAAAAAGAAAAAGAATTGTTTTCAAGAAATAAAACCCCATCTGAATTAGATCAAATACTATAAACGTGGTTTACATAAATGCATTACATTAACTACTAGGGTCACTGGGCCAGTTCAACTAACTCAAACTCACAATGAGAGGCATTTGTGTCCAAAAAGGAATTCCAATCAATCAGCAACAGAATTACAGATGTCACATTTAGTGATTTTAGACCTACACACAGAAAGTTTTCAATTTGAGGTTGATTGTTTCCATGGGGACCAGAGGCTTTATTCTACCCAGAATACAGCCCCGGAGTTCAGGAATTTCTAGATTAAGTGATCTTAACAGCTGATCGAGCGATCAGATCCAATGATCCAGGGTTAGTGTAATGCCTCACACCAGTCTAGTGAAGGAGAAGCAGTTATATTTAAAATAAAGATGAAAAATAAACCCCACCAAACAGTACTCTAAGAACTATTGGACAGGCATAGTTCCACACAGCACCAACCAAGTGGCACACCAAGATCTACCCCATCACCTGGATTTCCGGGTGGGATTTGTATGTTAGCAGCACCACAACAGTGTTTGCAAACCTGAAGGAAAATGCTGCCCCCTTTCCACATGTGAATTCCAAGTGGTGGTATACTAAAGAAAGGCTTAACCTTTGGGAAATACAGCAGCAGCCAACCCCGGAGTTACCCAGATCCAAAAACGTGCTGCAGGCAGAAGTTAAGAAAAATGACAGGGATTTCACCCCCAAACGCCCCAGGCTCCAACCTGGTGCCAAAATTTGTGTTGCATATTGGCATTTGCAGACAAACTGCTGTTGAACTAAACTGCTTCACCAGATAAAGGGGAGAGATCAAATGCAGAACTTTAGAATACCACTCTGTGTAGCAACGATATCGAAATTCAAGTCAGGCTATTAAAGACATTTCCGTACTCAGAGGGGCCCAAACAATATCACTTCAATTATACAGTTTTAGGAACAAACACCCAAGTATTTAAGGACATGAGAAGGAATCTTTTAGCTGCACAGAACTGTCCTCAAAACATCTGGGATATGCTGGGTTTGATATTTGTTTGAACCCCCAAGTCAAAAGTAAGGAACAGCACCAAGTTTCACAATAATGGTTTCTCAGTGGTTTTTGATAAACATTTTCAAAAACCATTAGGCAAAAAAAAGGTATTTAAAAACAAAAGCTAAGTGATACAATGTGAAAATGGCAAAAAATACACTCCAAACAGTTTTTATTGCAAGAAACAAAAAGCACACAACAACCTATACAAACATACATATCACTAGCTATAGACAGACAGATGTAGAACATGGCACCATGTTCAGTGTGCAAACCTCGAGCCTACAGGATCTGAAACGATCATACATTATCTGTACAACACAGAGTCATACAGGAGAGATTCTGGCATATTCAATATGAAATACAATGCATTGCTAGGCACAAATACCAATATTCACATTAGAACTCTGCAAGTGAAGGCATTACTCAGTTTTTACTATGCTGTATCAAATACAATGTATTTACAACATACACTAGGTTTTACTGTAAAATAAGTTAACGTTTGGCAAATTAATAAAAGGCTGCATTGTTTAGAATTAAGTGCAGTGTGTAGGAAAAAAAGTGTGAGATTGTGTTTTTACATACTGCTTTTGATGTCCCACTCACTGGCTCACTTCGACTTCTAGAAGAAGAAATAAAGGTGATCAGAATTGAAAACAAAGCACTTGAACCCAACACAAAGATTGCAGAACCTGAACATCACAACATTATGCTCCAATACTCTAGTGAACGTGGACATTTACTAGTATACATAAAATGTTCTCTTGGTACATTTAGTGCAACTAGAAAAACCCCCCAAAATCACATTTCTCCCTTGTCACAAATTACTCGAGACTCACAGATCTAGAACACAACAGTGCAAGAGGAAGTCCTCACATATCGTGTCTCTACTCTCATGTATCAAACCCAGGAAGTCTGTACTAGAGTTCTGTGTTCTTAAATAACCAATCACTGAAATGTGGAGGCAGCTCTGGACAACCTGTACACCCCTGGTATCACACAGGTACCAGGGACAGGGCTCCAGCTTCTACAGAAGAACAATGATAATCTCCAAGTGCAACTGCGCTCCAGTGAAAAACACAGTCCCGTGACACAGGGGTAACAACAGTGTCAGCAGCACAGTCTCTACAACAGTGTTTCTTTGTGGAAGCCCAAGCACTGTGTTCAGAGATCTACTATATTTAGCCATCAAAGTGCCAAAATATTAAACACGTTACATATGCTATATTGACTAAAAATAGTAGTAGAAATGTCACCTGAAAGTAGTTTCTAGGATTTTGTGCGATTTAGGAGTCCTGTGACAAAAAAAAAGGTCTTAATTGCCAGAATTTGCTTTCAGATAATCTTGAAAATGCTACAATATTTTAGGAAATACGTATTACATTTGAAAACTTGCTGAGATTCCACATATCATTGGTCTGTACCTGCATGCTCCTCATCAAGAACCACACATGCAACCACTGAGAGAGTTAACAAACAATCCACACATCATCCAAAGTGTCCCATGAGCAGAGGCAATGCAAAGGCTGCTGGGCAATTTATGTACCAGTGAAAAGGCTCAGCTTCCTGCCAGTGCTAAACCCTCCCAGGCTCCCAGTTGCACCATGTACCTCCAGAAGGTGAGGAAGTACATCAAAATACTTTGGATTACCACTAAGTGGAGGCTTCAGCCATTTACTGCAAGATGGGTACGGCCTTTCTGAAGGCCTCTCCACCATTCCAGCAGGCATTCCCCATCCCCAAACACTAACCAGTCTACACCAGGGGCTTCCGCCATGTTTGCAGCTGAAGACCAGAAAGCTCATCTGCTGGTTCACTTTCAGCTCTAACCCAGCAGTGCTGTTCTTTCCTTATAGCCCCACACTGGTACTGATGTGATCTCGATGCCAACAGCATCTGTCCTCCCATTTTAGGGCAGCATTACAACAGCAGGGCAGGTGCCATCCAACCCCAGGGCGGGTGCACTGACAGCACAGAGCTCAGCACATACTGAAGTGAACCCCCAAAGCAAGGCCATGGTTACAGGCACAATGCTGTGGGTCCACAATCCTGAGGGAGTGCCTGGTAGCACTGCACCAACTCCTGCAGTAACAGGCCCCAAGGTCACATGCAGAGCCACATCAGTCCAGAGCTTTGTCCTTGCAAATGCTTTATGGGTACCAGGATGTTGTTGTACTGTTTGTTCAAGACACACTGTAACTCCTCAGGGTACTTTATTTATTGAGAACCAACATTAGAAGGACATAACAAAACCAGCAGCTAACAATATCTCCTGCTGGTGGTGGAGAGGCTTTAAGGAGGCTGGAAAACATGCCCATTTCAACAGTGCTGATGTAGCTATTATAGATCTGGACTGCATGAAAACATCAATGCAGCAATAATCCTGTAGTCAGGATTGCATTTGAGTATCTGTGATTTTAATCAATACACCTGATCCTCTGTCCTCAGCAAATTTCAGGAATACGGAATTAAAGCCTGGAGCACAGATCTCAGCTTGGGTACAGACAGACTCAGAAAGGTAACCAGTACATTTGAAAATGTGCTAAACTGCCTCTGAGATTCAAGTTTGGGAAGGACTAACTATTCCTTCATGGTACTCACACAAAAGCCAGTAGGCTTTAGGGTATGGTTCTTTTAGCCTTGCCTGGAACAGACACTGACCTCAGGAACCACCAGCAATCACTTCAGGATGAACCTTCTTGTTTGCAGGAGTCACCAGCAGGCAACTCCTGCCCTTTCCTCTGCAGCTACTACCGAATCCCCTCCCTGATGTGAGGCACAAAAACACCTGCCATATCCTGCCCCGCCTCCCCCAAATACAGGAAATAGTCAAACACCCAGAATCAGACTCTTCTGAGATGGAAACAAATGCTAAGCTTACACTACAATGCATAACTGTCTTTACTGAGAAAGCAAACACATATAATAAGGAATCTCCCCATGTAGAGGAAACAGGATCTGCTCTTGGGTCTCAGAAAAATCAACCCCAAAACAAACTTAATAGAATCATCTTAAAAGTTACCATTGTTCGAGTCTGAACCCCATGTCCCAGCAGGCCTCAAAATCTAAGTTTCCTTTGGGACAGACATTAAAATCTCCCTCATGCCAACAAACATCATCAGCAGCTTTAACAAGAAACATCCAGTGCCAGGGCCTCTGTCCCTGCTGTCAGTAAGAAGGTGGCACAGTGACCCCCTCCCCAGAAAGCCAATGTTCGGGGTACTTACATAACGTATGTTTTGCTCGTAGCTTTAACTCCTCCAATGGGGATTCTCCTCACAATCACCGATGAGTTCTTGGGAATCAGGGCACTATCATCGGTGTATTCTGAAAACAGCATCAATACAGAAGAAACATTACTCCATTTGTATTAATGTACTTAATAGGTAATTATGGAGCACTTTGAAGAAACCCTTTACAAATCTAAAAGAAAAATTTTATATATAACATCTCACTTCTATCCTCTCAACACACCAACAGCACCTGTCAAGGAATCTTCAGATTTGATAACCAAGCAGCAAAATCTTTCTAATTTTTTAGAGTCAGTTTGAATGCCAACAGCAAAACAGTCTCAAAAGACACTAAAGCAAAACCTGATCTTCCCCGATCTGCCTTAAGTTCCTTCTGCTTCTGTTTGACTACAAAATCAAGAGATCTCTGCAGAAAACCCAACTACAGCCAAGTCTCACCTGCATAAAACAGATTCTAAAGTCTGTGACTGTTTGTCCTGAACAAACCAGGCACCGGCTAAAGCAGGGAATCTGCAGCAGTGCCTTGCCTGTGTTAACTACACTTGACTCCCCCCTGGCCGCCGTGCTCAGGCGGAGGGAGCAGAGCTGCCAGCTCTGCTTCTTGGAGCTGAACCATCCCCAGCCTCACTGTGCAGCTGCTCAAGGCCTGGCACAGAAATGGGAATGAAACTAGCAGCACTGGAGTTTGGAGCACAGAAATTCGGGGGAGCTTCTGAACTCGCTCTCACAAGCAGGGCAGAAATGGCTCCAACTAAAGTGGTACCTCCCCCCAACAGCTCATCATCCAGTCTGAATTAACCAAGGGGACATGAGTTCTTTCCATTCACTTTCTGCAGGGAAAAGAGGCTCAGATGAAATAACTTCTGAAGACAGCCCCGAAAAGCCTTGGCCTGCACTGTGCTGCTTGTCCAAGGAGGAGAAAAGCCTCCTGGCTTCTTCCACAAGGCCTAAACAAAACCCCAGCTCGCAGACACACTCTGAGTAAGCTTAAAACTCAAAGACCTCTCCATAAGAATGATTTTTATATTGAACTTACACAGGCTGGATATAGCTAAATATTGCAAAGCACCATGAGCAGCCACTCCTTGTGACGTGCCTGCAATGTTACATTTCCAAGCCCTTCACTCTGTAGTCCGAATCAGAACAATGGTCTGAAGCCCAAAGCTGCTGTGCAGCTAGTGAAGTTCCAGAGTGGTTTTGCTCAGTGATCACACATGCAAAACACAAGTATTTCAAAATTTATGCTCCATTTTTCAGGAGGCAGGAACCTCCCTTAGACCAAACATACTCATGAATTCCATACAACCATGAAATAAAATTTTACTTCTGCTTCCAACTAACAGAATTTTTCTTCAGAAAACTGAGAAATTATTTAGCTAAAACTAATTCCTGGCCTTCACCCCCCCCGGGGAACCGAACAGCAAGCTTCCTCTGGACTGCACAGCAGTTTCAAACTGTAGGATAAGGGACCAGTAAGTAACATAAACAGCAGCTCTAACAGAAGTCCCATTCTGAAACAAGCCCTAGAGCTTTGCTCCTCACACAGCCACCTGTAAAGAGGCTGCACTGGGACTTTCAGAATGAGAAGGAGCTCAAACAGTGCTGAGGGCCAGACAAACACCTGGGAGATGGTGCCAGCTGCACTTCTAGAAGGCCAAAGCAGCTGTTTCTACCTGTGGAACAGAGTCAGAGTGTCCTTTCTGGTCCAGACCACAAATCACTGGACTCAGATTTCAGAGACACAGGATAAGAAACAGCAGCTCCACAAAAAGGCTTTCAGATTAAACTGGCATCTCCCAGCAGGAACCTGTTCCCCATGGGAAGCAACATCCCCTGGTGCAGACTCAACTCCCAGGACCTGTCACTGCCTTGCTGTGGGAGCACTGAGGCCAACTCCCCAGAGCTGCTCCTCACACTTGTCCAAGCAGAGCTCCAACAGAAATGCTCAAAGCTGGAGGTAACACTGTTCACTCCCACTCCCTTCTAGCACAAACTTGTTTTACCACCAGTAATGGCCAGGAAGTGGCTACTGGATTTTGTCAATCTGAGCTGTGATTAAAAATAAAGACCTGACTAACTCAAAATGCTTGCAAAAGCAAAGAAAGATCTGGATATTAAAGGCAAGAGCAGATGAGACATAACAGTCTAAAACTTGCTATTTATCCCTCCAAGAAAACAGCAGCCTGAAAGAGGTCCAAGGAAAGAAGTATTTCAAGGAATGAATGGAGGCAGACTAGTTAACAGCAGCTATACTGACTGCTGACTCACAATGACTTAGAAATCTGACATTAACAACCGCATTAGTACCTACAACATTCTTACTGCAAAGTGCAAAGAGCTCAGCTACGTTCTGAACTTTATGCCGCTTCACATTTAATGCACAATTTAAACATCCAACTTTTTTATTTATCTATAATTCAAAAATCTACTAGTTTTAGTAATTTGTGTTGTATATATGCTATAAACAAGTTACTGACAGAAGTTTCCCCATTATTTTCTGGCCTGCTTTAATCCACCAAGTTGTGTGGCAGCATTGCTCCAGCAGCTCTGAGCTCTCTCTCCAGAGGTTTTTTGCCCAAGTGAAGGACAGAACTCACCAGGAGTCCTCAGAAGGCAAGTGTAGGTGTGAAAGGTCAGGGAAAAGCCTGGCAAAGCAGCTGTTATGCTGCTGGGGGCAGGATGTGCAGGTAAGAGCTGGGAATGCCTGCTAACAGGCCAGGCTGTCCCCACCAGAACACAGGGAATTCCTAAGAACACATTTTGTCCCCAGTGCTTAAAATTCCACTCCCTCATGACAGGATTTGTTAACCCTGTTCTAATCACCAGCACTTGCTCATTTTGTGACAAGCCACTGCTGTAGCTGGCTCTGAAAGCAGCCTTAAAACATCCCGAGGAACAGACTGGGCCACTCCTGCTGGATTTTCCACTTCCCCCGGAACAGGCATCACTGATCTCATCCACACAGGCAGATCATCACTTCTGGAACGAGCTGGCTCAGGAGGCCAAACAGCCCAGAGCACCTCCCCGTGCACTGTTATCACAGGGCACTGTGCCCCACACGAGCCCCTGCACTGCTCTGAAGGGGTGAGCCCATGCAGCGTGCCCTCCCTGCGCTCATTAATCGGATTACACTGCCCGCCCCTCGGCCTCAGCGTGGGGCTGCAGTGCCCCAGCGCTCCTCTGCCTTCAAAACACTCAGCCCACACCGGTTCAGAGGCACAGCTTCTAGTTATTTATTCGATTTCCTTTGTGTTTCGCCCAGTAAGTACAACGGCACAATTTCCAAGGGCTTTGAGTCAGAACTTCAGAGAGCACTCGAGAAAGCTCAGTTCTGGAGTTAGCAGCTCTTTACAGATTGTGAGGACACCTGTTGTAGAAGACAGGTCAAGAAATCCAGATCCAGTGAAACAGAGGTAAGTTTAAAAGCATCACGCTTGAGTGCAGGCTTTACAGAACATGCCTCAATAACAAGCACGGAAGAGGATCCCCCCTTTACGGAACAAGTCCCATCCACCCAGTTTGCATTCCCAGAATTTTAGAGTCCATCACATCCTTTTTTCCCACTGATACTTAAAATTCTGTTTACTTTTAGCTTATATTAGCACTGCTTCTATTACTAGCTTTCCATTAGGAAAAGTAACAGCTCCTGAGGTGTAAAAGCTTCCCGGAGCTGGAAACAATGTGACCGCACAGCACATCTCCACTCGTGGGGCACTTGGTTCTTTCCAAGACCATTCCAACGTTCACCCAGGACTCTTGCACAGACAAAGTTAAAAAACCCCAATACTTATGTCCACATGTAGGAATTCCAAACATCCCACTTAAGCAGAATATCCTGGTCTAGTTTTTACTCTAATTTTTGCAGGTGAGCTTAAGCATTTTTGATTAATAAAAATGGAAATTCACATTTATGCATATAAACCAAAGATCTGGCAGACATGTACTTTTGAAATGCACTCACGAGCTTTGGTCTGCAAACCACAGGGGCATTTTTGCCTGTTCACATGGAAAACACCCTTAGGAAAGCTTCAATAAGCATCTGTGTCACTACTACAGAATTTTAAATTACCTATTTTATATATTTATAATTTTATACTCATTTTGAAAAGGTCAAAGTGCAACACAACCTGCCCAGAGGACTCAGCATAATCCTTTTCTAACTTCACCTTGAGGCAACACCATATTTAACAGCTTCTAGCAAGGCAAACACTCTGTTTTCACACAAAACCAGAGTCCAGGGAAGGAAAAGTAACCCCGCGGTTAATTTGGTATGTTGGATGCTGCAGTAACACTCTATGAGCATCATTTTTTCTTCTAAAAACTTTGCTTTCTGTTCACCTGCTACAACAAGCCCCACGTGTTTGGCCTATTCCCAAGCAGCCTGTGTCCTGGTGCCCATAACTGGGCTCCCTCACAGCCCCTTCCCACTCGGGCCTCTTGTTTTTCAGGCTGTTCCATCCAGCCCCGAGCGGCCCGGGGTGACCTCAGGCTGCCCCTGCATCTAGGAGGCCCAAGTGCCCCAGACACTGAGGACACAACTCAGGGACTCTCCTGCAGCACTGCCCTTAAAGCAAATCAAACTCATTTTTCAAAAGCTTTTGAAAATTTTATTCAATACTAGTCGAAAGATTCAAGATTTCTGAGCTGTGTCTCTGTTTCTCACGCAACCCAACAGCTTCCCCAACACCTCCAGCACTGTGAAGGCTCTCCACACGCTCCTGAAAATAATTTAAATACCTGTAGAGAAACAGAAGCTTTAAGTCCGACCCCTTTAAAGGCCAGAGCCGAAGTTACACAGCATTCTGATTAAGTTTTAATACATGAAACAGGAAAAGAAAAAACCCACTAATACATGCTTTAAAGAAAAGACTGTTGTGACAAAGAACCACAGAAGAAAAAACTAAACAGTTTTAACGCTGAAGGGATGAAAACACAATTCTTTTTATTCCTGAGAAGTCACATCCCTTAGTCTTTAGTCACATTCAAACTTACCAAGATGGCAGATTACCGAACTGAAGCACCATAAAAACACAGGCCCATGTTCACCTCTCAGAACCAAGCACTATTTATTAGATATAAAAGAATTTATGACTTTCCAAAAAATATTTCGTACATATATTTACTGTAAATGTTCTGCCATAAAACTTCAAGGCTGCCCTGATCTGGCAAACACACAGTGCCAGGAAGATTAAGAAAACAAGGTGGACACGAATGACGAAAAGATGCTGAACAGCATCCCAATGATGGTGTCTTTTGTGTGGAAAAGTTACATTATCCGGGAACTCCCAAGAGTAATTCCAATACAGAGAACGCTCACAAGCAAGAGGCTTTCAAGGGCTGCAGAAATTGTAAGTCACTGTTACACTCGATACAAATTGTTGCTTGAGAGCAATTCCTGGAAGGGGCACAAACCCAGCGAAGGGGGGTCAAAAGAACCTGAAGACAAAATTCGGTCGCCAAACTCGGGGGGTTTTTTTAACTATATTTCCTTCAAATTAGCCATATGTTCTATTCCTATCACCTTCAGATTGCTCTGCCAGAGAAATCTGGCAGGTTTGTTACGATAAGACATCCTCCCCTCATTCCCTTATCTTTTCACCCAGAACTCCAGGCCACCAAGGTTTCGCAGCACCGTGGTGCCCGAGCCCCGCACCGTGGTGCCCGAGCCCCGCACCGTGCTCCGCGTGTGGCAGAGCTCTGACGGGGCCGTGCGAGCGGCGACAAAGGCACAGCTCCGAGCCCGCCCCGGCCCCGGGCCCGCGGCCCCACGCACCTTCTTTGGTCTGCGCGTTGGTGATCTGCAGGTCGCAGTCGGCCGCCTTCAGCTTCTCCCGGCCCATGATCTGGCGCTTGAGGTCGCTCAGGGAGATGTGGAGCCCGTCGAAGGTGACCGTGTCATAGTTGAGCTTGGAGGAGAACTTGTAGTGGACGCACGACATGGCGGGGCGCGGGCTCGGGCAGGGCCCGCGGGCTCCGGGGCGGCGGCGCTGGGGCGGCGGGCGGCGCTCAGAGCCCGCGGCGCTG
>VZRE01002356.1:229633-241433 GCA_013396775.1 Cephalopterus ornatus
CCGCGCGTGACACGGCGTCACGTGGGCGCGGCAGCCCCGCCCCCTCCGCGCCGGGGCGCCCCCTGGCGGCCCCGCGCGTGTGGCGCTGGGGGGGCGGGAAAGGAAATGGCAATTAATTGTGGAGCTAATTGTAAACCGCGTGCCCGCCGCTCGCCTCCGCACGCCGTGTTTTCAGAAAGTCGCTCGTAGCCCCCTGTGGCTCTTGGAGGCGCCGGGTCGGTCCCTGAGAGCGCTGTTCCCTGCACACCCGGGGGCACCGCGGCTACTTTTGTAGCTTCAAATTGGTCCTGAAACCTTGAACTCTTTCGCTTTCCAATGTGTTCAACGGTAAATCGTCCTCTAAACTCTGCAAAACAACCTAAAACCCGTTGGCACTTTTTTTTGGTCATTCTCACACGTTAGTTTAAGAAGAGCAATAAAGAGAAACTATTTGCTGTGAAATGGATTTTCAGGGTTTTACCGTGACGGATTATTGGGAGCTGCGTAGGGAGCTTCATCTCATTTACTGATTTAGAAGCAGCTTCTATCCGTGCGCAGAGCCGCTGTGCTGAGCACCTCTGGCAGAGCAGTGCTCCGTGCCGCCCCGCTTCTCGGACACACACGAGCCTGAGCTCGGCACCCGCGGAATAACAGAGCGGTTTGGCTGTGAAAGGACCTCACAGCCCGTCCAATCCCACCCCTGCCATGGGCAGGGACACCTTCCACTGTCCCAGGCTGCTCCAAGCCCCGTCCAACCTGGCCTTGGACACTTCCAGGGATGGGGCAGCCACAGCTTCTCTGGGCAACCTGGGCCAGGGCCTCCCCGCCCTCACAGGGGGGAATTTCTTCCCGATATCTCCCCTAAACCCACTCTCTGTCAGTTCAAAACCGTGACATTCAGCTGAAGGCTCGGACCGAGGGCGGACATGGAACTGTACCTGTGGTAAGGTTGAACAATGCAGAAAGAAACAACCAAAACCCGCTCAGAGCCAGGCCGCACAAATCACTTCTGGGAGCTTCCCAGCCACACGGACAGGTCTGTTGGGAAAGGACAAACAAGCAGGTTGGCAGGGTGGGAAGGTGTGGATTTGCATTTCCTTCTCCAGTTTGTTTTGTCAGCAGCAATGGCTGTACTTTTTCCCCCCCAGTTTTTATGGACTTCAGCTGTGAGCTCTGTGCAAGAGGAGAGGAATCTGCCTGGCCCCGAGCACTCAGGGCTTGGGCAATCCGAGAGCCCAGCTCAGCACAGGCTGGTTTTGCAGGAACATCCACATTGCTCCCTGAGCCCCAGCTTGGTGTCATCACTGCAACTTGAGGTCACCCAGCTGCTGTGAGCAGGCACTGGGTAAAGCTCAGTTTTAATTAAGAATGATGGTGCATTAATACACTGAAAAAACGAACCCCAAATCTCTGACTCTTCCTCGCTCCTGCTCTCTTCTGCTTTGCCCCGAGAGCACACACCACACGCCAAATCATTCCCACCAACATCACAACAGCCCCTTCCCACGGATAAATTACTCCAGTTTGAGCACAATGACCAAACCTTGGAGCCTGGAGAGTGGCAAACAAAGGCAGCTAATTAGGCTGGGGGAATGTCACTCAAATGTCTGGTTTTCTGAAGGAAGGCAGGAGCAGATCTTGGAACCCCTGAACAGTCAGTGAGCACATCAGGGACAGCAACTCCTCCCAGTCCCCACATTTCCATGTCAGCCTTCATGTCCACAGACCACTTATGCTGAGATTCCCAATGGGCATTTTTTAAAACCCAAGATACTTTCCAGGAGAAGTCGCTGAAGCTTTCTGAATTCTGCCTTCATGATCCCCAAAGGTTCCCAAGAAAGAAATGCCTTTACAGGGGCAGAGGGAGAATCCCAAATGCCTGTGCCTGAAGGAGGGGAGGCACATGCCTTGTGAATGCACCCCAAAGCCACCCACCTCTCCAGAGGTCTTTCCTAAGACAATAGTGTCAGCTGAGGAGGGAATTCAGACTTTTCCTTGTCTTTGCCACTGCAGCTAGAAAGAGCTTTGTCAGAAACAGCCCAAAGCTCACCAGAACACATCCTCTTGTTTTTTAATAAATATCCCATGCTGATTTGAGACTGGAAAATGGTGTTTTGGGCACTGCCTGGTGAATCCCTGTGGAATGTGCTGGCCTGATAGCCCAGCTAGGGAGCACTGTATCCTCCAGATTCTCAGAACAATACAGAATGATTATGGGATGAAGAAGGAGAATTTCCTTATTTTGTGCCCCGACAATCCTCCTGCTGGGAGAAGCTTGGCCATGGCATTTGTGCCCATGGCTGGGAGCTGGGAGTTCCTCTTACCCCACAGCCACCGAGTACGTGGCCCAGTTTGGCCATTATTCACTGGTCTGAGCACAAGCTGTTTACCCAGATGGGGAAGCTGGTTTTGGCAATGCTCCTCAGAGTCTCCTCACCCCCCAATATTCACCTGCCCTCCCATAAACTGCCTCAGGGAGCCAGAGCTGGGTGATGGATCAGCACCATACATCACCACCCTCCCCTGCTGTGCTGATGTGCAGCTCCTGGGGTGGCACTGGCCAGGACAAATGGGCCCCAGGGGCCCAAGGAAGGGGTTATTTATTAATTTAAATGCTAATAAATAGTACAAATATCTGTGAGGAACTGTTCCGCAGTTTATGAAGTGAAGGGGAGAAGAAATAATTAAACAGGGAAAGGAGAAAGAGGCAGAGACCCTGAGACACTGACGGCAAGTTGATTTCTCAGGGCTGTCTTTGGTCTTTTTGGCAATGCCGTGTGTATTTCCCTAGGCTGAGGCACTTGGCTCTGCCCCCCGAGCTGGTGCTGCTCTTGCAGATCACTGGATATGCTCAGATGTTTTGGGATACCTTGTCCCTACGGCTCCTTGCAATGTAGCATGTGAACTGAGGCCATCAGGGAACATCCAGCAAAGCATTTCAGTGGGGCAGGCCGCTTCCCGACCAACCCGTTCGTTGGGATGGCTACATGTTTGCATCTTTCATCTGTGAATTGCTTCTCCAACAGTAATTAAGCCTTGAAGTGCAGCAGAAGACAGGAAAGTCTGTGACTCCAGCACTGCTGAGAGGCAGCGGTGTGAGGTGGCAGTGCCAGCCTGCTCCAGAGGCTTCCCAGGCTCTGTCTGCACTGTGCCTTCCTCAGCCTGTTACTTTGGGCTCCTAATTCCCTCCACCCTGTTTGGCACCAGTACTTTATCCCTGTGCAGAACAGTCCCTGGATGCAGAGAAAATGAACCTTTCACCCTCCAGTGCCTCTGGACCACTCCCTTCCCAGCCCTGGCTGCGCTTCACCACCAGAAACCAGACCTGTGTGTTTGTCTCTGCCTACTCAGTGTTGGGCAGAGTCTGAATGTTGGTGTCCTGAAAACTGGGAAGTTCTTCCATCACAGGTTTCTGTGGGCTGACACAGCCCATCTGCTGGGTTCCCTTCCAGAGTCCACTCACAGTTTGTAATCCAGCGATGTTTGCCAGCTCCTTGGGGCTCGAGGGACTCAGAAGTGAGGGAAACCAAAAGAGTTGTGCTGGAATACTGAAACAAATCCAGAAACCTGCTTTCATGTCACAGGAAACAAACAAACAAGGAAGCAAACAATCAAACCCAGCCTGTAATTACCAAGAGCCCTGGGAGCTGCTCCCTGCACAGCTCTGCTTACACCCTCCAGCACAGACCCTGCACACCCGTGTGGATGGGTGGAAGGTGCTGACCTGGTTTTCAGGGCGTCCCAACCCTGGACAGTCCCTTTGCAGCTTGAATTTATTACCCTTGGTACTAAGGAGAAGAAGATTTACCCTATCAACAACTCAGAAGATGAGAGTTCATTCCTTCTCACAGAATGAATCAGGAAAGGTGTAGCAGGACAAATTCCTCCCTGCCTGAACACTATTCAGAGTAAAAGTAACTTTTCCTGTAGTAATCAGAGCTAACTTATTCAAAAAGCCATAAAAACCATGTAAAGAGCTCCATCAGAAAGAGTCCCCCAAGGAGCCTGTCCCCGGACCAGGACTGCTCCCTCCTGGAGGTCCCAGCACTAGGCAGCCCACAGCAGAGCCTGCCCTCTTGGGATCAGTGCCTTCCCTGGGTCCTGATCCCAAACTAAAGCAAGAGCTCCTCTGCAGAGGGCTTTCCTTTGATCCTGTCCCAAGATGACTCCAGGAGATGTGCCCACACCTCTGGGTCTGGCGCTGCAGCACAGACCGCTGTGACCCACCTGCTGTGCGGCAGGGACAGGGCTCGGGCTGGCAGCAAAGCCCTCCAGCATCTCTTCTGCTGCCAGCTCCTTGTACCCACAGTCGTGCCCTCGTTATCCCGCAGTCACCGGTGCTGCCGGGCATCTCCTCCCAGCCTGGTCCCCCTCGGTGGGAGAGCGCCGGGGTGACCTCGCTGCTGAGTTCCAAGTCACTAATTGTACTGCTCAGCAGAAGAAAAAGATCAGCTGGCCATTGCCATCTCGGGAGAGAAGGAGCCCGATGCAATTCGCTTTGTGCTTTAGCGTGTTTTTTTTAAAAAGAAAACGCACCCGCCGCCCCCGTCCCCGCCTGCCACTAGAGGTCATTTTAGCACCGGGATGGGGACGGGCGGCGGCTCCCGACCGTGAGCGGGGACACCTTCCACTGGCCCAGGCTGCTCCAAGCCCTGTCCAACCTGGCCTTGGACACTTCCAGGGATGGGGCAGCCACAGCTTCTCTGGGCAACCTGTGCCAGGGCCTCCCCACCCTCACAGGGAAGAATTTCTTCCCAACATCCCATATAACCCTGCCCTCTGGCAGTGGGAAGCCATTCCTTCTTGTCCTGTCCCTCCAGGCCCTTGCCCAAAGTCCCTCTCCAGCTCTCTTGGAGCCCCTTTAGGGACTGGAAGGGGCTTTAAGGTCTTCCTGAAGCCTTTTCTTCTCCAGGCTAAACAACCCTACAGCTCTACAGAGAAAAGCTCTGGTGCTTCTTTTGGGTGGCGGTTTCCATTCAGAAGGTTAGGAAACATCCCCTGGATAACACACAGTCGTGTCTAGTAGCCAGATCAATGGCAGTCCATACCCAGTGCAGCCCCACACGTGGCTGGTCCCAGTGCCCCCCTCAGGTGCGCACAGAGCCTGTGAATCCCGCGGGCTGGGAGCAGCCAGGGCTGTGCTGTGGTGTCTGAGCCCTCTGCAAGGAGGAAAAATGCTGCCAGGCACCACACCCGGGCACTTGGCAGCTCCTGTGCTGGTCCCAGTGCCACCAGCTCCCTGGAATCTCCCATGGGAGCACTAGTGTGTCCATCCCCACTGGCGCTCCTCAGCCCCTTCTGCTCCAGGTCCTTGCCTCCAACCTTTCCTGCCTTCCTTAATCTCTGCCCTCTCTGCAGCCTCTTGGCCACATCCCTCCACCCACTCACATCAAAGCAGCCCCAGCTTCCCTCCTCATTCTTAGCTGCTCAATACATTTTAAATCACAGTTAATTAGAGGGATCAAAGGCCCCTTCTCCCTGTCCCCTGGAGCCCGCCTTCCCAGCCCGGCCGTGCCCGGCTGGCTGCACACGGCAGCTATCACCGGATGCAGACGCCGAGGATCAGGAGGTGGAGAGCCAAAACAGAGCAGCTGTCCTCTGCAGCTCCCTGCGCGGCTGCACTAATCGCTCAGGAGACGGTGCTGACTTTGTGGAATTGGCTGGTGATGGGACTGTCGTTGACTTTATCCCTGGATCCTGCCTGTCTTTGAGTCATCTTCATTGTGAGTCACAAGCAGCCGCTAATCCCTTGGAGATAAGGCCTCATCCAGCTCTCTCCGTGCAGGTACTGCGTCTCTGTGCCTGCTCTTCAGAACTGGGAATAAATCCGTGTGAGCTGAGGTCGTGGTGGGAGCACTCCGGGACACACTGTTGGGGTCGCTTGTCACACCAGCCCTGTGTCACCTTGGGGAGCCAGCCCCACCTGAGCCAGGGCTCTCTTAACCCCTGCTCGGCAGTCCCGGGGGCTCCTGCCCTCCCTGAACCATTTACCCCGTGGGTGAACACCGCCTGTTCCTCCTCTCCCCTGAGGCACTGGGGGTCTCTCCTCTCTCCCCCAGCACAGCTCTGGCCCCCCAGAAGCAGGATCCCCAGCACCCCCCTGTGCCTGGCATACCACGCTCAGCAAGGGCAAGCTGAAATTCAGCATTATTTGTCTGCTTCATTTTAAAACCTGCTACGCATACAGTAAATTGTTCCCCGTTTAATTTGTCCCTTTGTTAAAGCGTGTGTTTTATTCCCAGCTCAAATCACTCTCAGTTACACAATTGCTTATGCCATCAATCACCGAAACTTCCCACACGGTGCTTGGAGACCACAGCTGCGTGATCTCTAACCCCCTCCGTGACTCACCTCTTCAACTTTGACCCCATGGCAGATTTCCAGCCCTCGAGCAGCTCTCATAGCTCCTGCCAGGACTCTGCAGCTTCTCAGCACCTTGCTGGGAGCAGAGACACGAGCACTGGACTCAGGATGCTGCTGGTTTGACTGGTGTTGTGCAGAGGTAACATCTTCCCTGTGGGAATTGCTTTGGTGTTTCACTGTGGATACCCAGGACCCACAGGAGCCACAACATCACACTGGGGTTGCGTGCAGCTGGTACCTGCCCTGTACCTTGAGCCTTTCAGAGTCCCCCCCTCCAGGGTGTACTCCCCTTTGCCCATCCCTCTCTCCTGGCTGTGCCCTCACCCTCTGCTGCACCCACTGCAAGCTCGGCCTGAGGCAGCACCAACACAGGTGAGGGGGCACTGAACACTGGAAAACCCTCTTTGTTTCCCTCTATTTTATTTCTTTTTGGTACCTAGGGTGGTTCATGAAGCCTCTGCTGTTTCCAGAAGAAAGATCCCTCTTTCCAACCTCACCTAAGCCCCAGATGCAGCAGGAAAGACCCCATCCTCTGCTGCAACAAGGCACAGGTGAGCACTGGGTACTGCCTGCCCTGAGCCAGCCCTCCTGTGCTCCCACAGCACCCACCCTGGCAGCAGGCCCAAGCACTCAGCAATGCTGTTCTGCTTTCCCCAGCTCTCCCACCCACCCAGAGTGGGGGACACCCTGCTCAGGCTGCCAGAGCCCAAGTGGGCTGTGCTGGCTTCACCCGTGCCATCAAGGATGAGTTCTCCTCCTCTGTTGTTCTCCCTAACCCAGGGAGTGGAAGCCACATTTGTATGCAGAGTTTGAGAGCAATTAAATTGAATTCTAATTATTGTATATCACAAATTAGCAATTTCTACCATGCTAATATTAATTGCTAACACGATGATAAGGCGTATCAGACAGTTGGGATGGAACAGGCGTTTGACTGCTTGGAGAGCTGTGTGGAAGCAGAAATCACTGCAGACATGGATATCCCACAGCTGGGAGATGTTCCCAGGCTGGGGGTGCCAGGGTTTGGCATCAGCCCCTAGCCTTCCCGAGGCTGGAGTTCAGAGCAGGCTGGAATTGCCAGTGCTCAGGAAGGGACACTGTCAAGGCCACACTGTGAACCATGGAGCAGGTGTGATGAAGATGTGCCCGGTCCCTCCTCCCCAGTGCAGGGAGTTTGGGTGTATCTTGTTGCATTTGTGGAAAATTCAGCAAAAAGCCAATGACTGGCTGGTTCTTGAGATTCAGCTCCCTAATCCCTGCCCAGAGCTGTTCTCCCAATCCTCCCAGGATGTTCCTCCTATGTAGAGTGGCAGGATGGCTATGGGGCAGGAGATCCAATGCCATGGTGTTTATCACATTCCAGGCAGTCGCTGTAGTGACCTTCACCTCTGCCAGGCTGGAATCATGATTAAAACACCACTGGGACTGTGGGGATGGGAACTGGCGGCCGTGGGAAAGGGGACTGGTGGCTGTGGGGGTGGGCACTGAGGCTGTGGGAATGAGCACACTGGTGTCTATGGGGGTGGACATGAACATCCAGCTCCAGCTGAGTGCTGGGACTGACGTTCTGGTTTAGCAGGACCAGCTCTGAGCTAGTCACAGACGCTGTGGCAGGTGCTGCCCGTGAGAAAGCCCTCATCCTGTCACAGCCAACATCCAACAGCCGACATGTTTAACATCCTTACATCACACAGGGAAATCCGAGGAGATCAAAGCCACAGCTGGACGCGCTGCTGTGGATAAGCACATTGCTTGGGAGAGTTAATCAGGGACACAACAACACCAGCAGCTGTGAAATGAACCCAGACAGAGCCTTGAAGGGGCCTGTGGGCACAAAAGCTGGTGCTTTGCAAGGAAACCCTTTCTGAGGGGTTTGCTGCAGGTCCCTTGGTGCTCCTGACAGCAGCCAGGCTTATGGGACCTTCTGGGAGGGAAAGTGGGAGCACAGGGATGTCCCCGACATCCGGAGCGGCAGCTGGGGTAAATCCTGGGTGTGTTTCTGTGCCAGTAGAGAGCAGCAGGGCTGGAGGCAGATGGAGAGGGCTGTGGTGCTGGGCAGGCTGGTGGCACACGGGTGGAACTGGGAGAAGCTCAGCAGGCAAGGGAAGAGCACTGAGCGTCCCCTGGGATTGGCATTTCCAATCACTCATGCCCCCAGGACTGGCGTTCCCCGAGGATCTGCCCCAAGCAGGCTCTGCTCATCTGCGACTATAGTGACTTCATATCAATGAGGTAATTTTGTCCCCAGGGTTATTTGTCTGTCTGTTGAACAGCCCTGGCCCTGTGTGAGTCAGCCAGGCTGCACTACAGCCCCATGATGAATTACACTCGGACACACACTAAATGACATTTGCCAATAAATTTATGCAGATTTCTCCTGTAATCCTTCTCCTCATCAAAAGTAGTAATGCTTTGTCTAATGCAAATGCATTGCAAGAGCCTCGCCACATCAAACGGGAGCAGGGCTGAGTTTTTCGGAATTCAGAACGATAATCTTCATTGTGCTCATGAATAACCATTTCCTGGAGATGAATATTCAACAAAGCCTTGGCAGAGCCCCCTCCGAGTCCCGACTGTCCCACTGCCCGGGTCCGGCAGCTCTGACCAGCCCTGCAAGCAGATTTCGCACTCATTTCACTTCGTGCTTTGGGCATTCCTTGTGTAGCAGCAGATTTAATGGGCTCCACTACTGAGAGTGGAGCAGGTGCAGAGCAGTGGCAGATTTGCAGCCTCGTGGGTGCTGTCCTGACCTTTCCTCTCCATCCTGACCTCTCCTCTCCCTCCCATGACCACACCCTCCCCCAGCAGCCCAGCCCAGCCCAGCCCAGCCCAGCCGGGCTCCGTGTGGTGTCCCACACGGGGTCACACTGTCACTGAGAGCAGGAGGGTCCAGCACCCAGCTCTCCCCATGCCCATGGCATCCACCCGTGCTCTTGACCAACACTTGACAGGCTGCCCAGAGAAACTGTGGCTGCCCCATCCCTGGAAGTGTCCAAGGCCAGGTTGGACAGGGCTTGGAGCAACCTGGGCTGGTGGAAGGTGTCCCTGCCCATGGCAGAGGGTGGAACGAGGTGGCCTTTAAGGTCCCTTCCCACACAAACCAGTTGGGGATTCTCTGATTCTGTGATTTTGACTTTTTCTGAAGACCCAGTAAAAACATGGCAGTGGCTGCTCCTTTAGCTCCCAATCCAGCTGTGTGCTCTTTGCTGTGTTACCAGGAAAGGCTCCTGCTTCCCAGTCCCTTCTCAGAGCTGCTTACCTGGAGAGGGCAGGAGAAGGCAGGTGGAAAAGTCGGAGCATCAGGACAGGTCTGGCTGCTCAGTGACATCCCTGGCACCCGGGGTGGGAAGCACTTACCCAATAATGCTCCAGGCTGTGCACAGGCCAGGCAGAGCAGGGAACATCCCAGGGTGCTGGAAGGGGAATGCTGGATGTGCAGAGCCCTTGGCCACCTCTGATCAGTGGGGTTTACATTTTTTATCATTTTAAAGATGATTACATTGTGAGCAGTGATGATCTAAGCTAATGAACCGCCTGCCACTTTGTGGCTTGGCAGGAAAAGTCGAATTGCTGAAGCTGTAGGGTTTTTCCTTCAAACCAAAACACAGAAGGTAAGGAAGTAGATTATTTCTTTCACACTTGTTTAGTATCATTTCCTCTGTGCTGGGTTTTATGCCCTGACACCCTGGTAGTCTCAGTTAATCCAGGGCAAGGGCAGCTCCAGCATCCCAGAGATCCCCTGACTGGATCAGAGTGAGGAATGGGAGAAGAGTCAGGAGAGGCTGCAGCCCAGGCTGCTGAAGGGACAGGCTGGGACATGGGCAGCAGTGCCGGGCACTTGCTCTATCTCATCTTCCTTGGCTGAGAAAAACTGCCCCAAAGGCACCTTTAGGAGCCCAGCAGCACTGGCTGCAGGGTTTCCATGATCTGAGAGGTTAAAAGGCACTCGAACCCTGAGGTGAGAGCCTCCGGGACACATTCTGAGAGTGATTTAGGGCTTCTCCACTCACCTAGAGCCAGCTTAATGCCTTTCTTCTATTTATTTTTTTTTTTTTTGGTTATCACTGTGAAATAAATATGAAGAGGATTTAAAATTCAGACTCTCAGCCCAGACCTTGCTGCTGCAGGACCAGCAAAAAGGGGGCTTGGGACTGCGATTTACAAGCTCCCAACTCAGGAGCTGTTTCCGTATTACCTGCTTTGCAAGGGAAGTTCCTACTTGGAGGAAAAAAACCTTGGAAATGCACAAAAACACCCCAAGAGGACTGGGGATGGGAGTGGTGCTGGGGAAAGGGACAGCCCAGCAGGGACTTGCCAGGAGCCATCCTGGCCAC
Organism: Cephalopterus ornatus; assembly: GCA_013396775.1. Lineage (NCBI taxonomy): Eukaryota > Metazoa > Chordata > Aves > Passeriformes > Cotingidae > Cephalopterus > Cephalopterus ornatus. Next base: position 240,310 of record VZRE01002356.1, read on the forward strand.
CCTGGTTGTACCTGTCAGTGATGTGACCCAAGGAGGGGCTGCATCCACTGCTGCCATCCTGCATCCTCGGCTGCTGTCCTGAATCCACGGATACCCTCCTGCATCCTCTGGGCACAGTGCATGGGTGAGGGCTTTCATCCTACAGAGCTCGTGAGGCTGATCCAGGCATGCTGGACACGGTTCCCCCCCATCCCACCAGCATCCCAGGTCCCCAGCTCCACCCAGAGCCATGGCTCCCGTCTATCCTGTGACAGCTTCACCAGTGCCACTGCTGGCTTCGCTAAGGAAGTTTCTGAAGACTCAGGCTATGAAATCCTGCCCTTTGTATAAACATTTTAATTATAATTTTCCGGGACTTCTTTCCTAAGATAAACACATTTTAATTGCAAATTGCTTCTGCTGTCTTTACCCACCCCCCAACACTGCTGCAGCTGCTGGGTTTAATATTTAATGAAACTGCCTCTGGGCTGGGCTGGATGCGGCAGCGGGGCCGAGGGACACCAGAGCAGCCCTGGAGTGCCTGGGCTGAGCCATGGGGACAGGAGAGCAGGAGAAGGGTGGCTCCTCCGTCCTGCAGAGCCACCACAGCTGGGAGTGACTCTGGCCAGAGGACCTGGTGCCTGGGGCACAGCTGTGACGTGTGCCCCCGCCAAAAGGGACGATCACCTGCGGTGAGCGTGTCCCACCCCGCATATCCTGTGGGGTTCCAGGCAGTGTCAGGGCATGGCCATGGCCCCCCATGGCAGAGGAGCTGGGCTTGGCCAGCTGCCCGTCGCTTCCCACCAGTGGCACACAGCCACGAGCGGAGGCACCACAGCCCCTGTGCCACCATTGCCACCATTGTCCCCAGGGCCACCCCACGATGAGGAAATGCCATTAGCTGTGCATGTGGCATCTCACGTGCCACCACTTGTAGGTCAGGTCTCTGGGCACCATGAGTTAGAGCCCTGCAAGCACTGAGCCAACAGGAGCTGCAGTCCTGGCAGCCTTGCTCCCGCAGCAGGTCCTGTGGGAACAAGGCGTTTGTCACCTGTGAGTTGTCTGTGTGGCTTCTCCAGTGACACTCCAGCTGAAGCCAGAGCTGGCAGAGCTCAGGGTCTGCATGGCCCCCCCGCAGTGCTGTG
>VZRE01002356.1:241438-272188 GCA_013396775.1 Cephalopterus ornatus
CTGATCCTGGCCCTGGAGATGATGCTTTGGCACGTGTGGCTCCCACGCGGGCAGCCCCTGCGGCACCGCCGGCGGCACCGAGTGCCTGCTGTGCCGACAGCACCACTGCCAGTGCAGATCCCACGGGAACTGGCCCTAGCCAAGCCCCCGGCTCTGCCCACAGACACAGGGGCTGGCTCCAGCTCCAGTGGGGCACACGGTCAGCCCCAGACAGGGCCTTGGTTTGCTTTAAACCCGCCCTGCCCACCCCACAGGCACCATGATCACAAACAGGAAACCAACCGAGTGCTCCCACTGCTCTGTCTTTTATTCCTTCACTTTTTTCCCCCCTTCTCTCTCTTCAAATCTTCCTTTGAAACCCAAACTTCCTGCAGTCTGAAATGGACAATCAGGCCACTCCGGCAGCTGCAGCCTGAGAGCTTCAGCTCTTGGCAGGAGGATCAGAACTACAAAACTATTTCTTTGAGGCAAATTATGCATTCATCCAGCTCATTTGAAACAAAATATGATTTGCAATTTAACTTTCCATAATGAGCTCCTGCTATTATACCGTTTCCATAATGGCTGGTTTCATTGGAACAGATTGTTGGTGCACATGGTTTACAAAACATTTTCAATGCAAGCCCCGTTTTTTCTTATTTTAAATAGCAACAGCTGCTAAGCATGATAATTATTGTATTTCATCAAAATAAACTTACCGAGTTGCTTCTTGATGCCACTCATCGCACTTTTCCAGCGGACCTGCAGGTTATTAAAGAAGCTGAAACTTTAATTCAGCAAAGTGAGAGCAGTACCTTATCCACTCCCTGCCACAGGCAGGGACACTTTCCACTAGCCCAGGTTGCTCCAAGCCCCATCCAACCTGGCCTTGGATACTTCCAGGGATGGGGCAGCCACACCCTCTCTGGGCAACCTGTACCAGGGCCTTCCCACTCTCACAGGGAAGAACTGTTTGCTAATGTCCCATCTAAATCTACTCTCTGACAGTTTGAAGCCATTCCCCCTTCTCTTGTCACTACCTGCTCTTGTGAAAAGTTCCTCTCCATCTTTCTTGTAGGCTCCATTCAGGTACTAGAAAGCCAGGAGCAGACAATTAGAACCTGCATTGATTGCTAATTGCACTTACCTGCATCATCCCAGGGCACCCATTAGAGCTCCCCCAGCTCTGGAGCAGCCCCAGAGCTGCAGCCACGGCCACACAGCACAGTCCCCCCTCCCCAAACATTCCCAGCTCCTGCTGACCTTCTCCAACACCAGCTCAGGGGGTCAAGGAGGATTTTCTCCTCTAGTGACTGTCTGGAGGTTAATGGCAGAGGGATGGGAGTTTATTAGCAAACAGCAGGTGAGAGTCTTATTTGTTGAAAATTTTCTGGGGGGCTCTTGAGAGCTGGGTCAGTCAGAAATTTATGGGTGTGCAGGCACTCATGGCAGAGGATAACGATGCTGGAGAAGCTATTCCAGCCCCAAGTGAAAGGCTGCCCTTTACAGCACCTCAGCATTTGGATTTAGATGACATATAGTAATGGCACCACAGAAGCCATTACTGTCCATCAAGTAAATAATAAACACGCCATATAAATGACTTGGCCTTACCCAGGCTCTCACAAACTATGGCAAACACTAAAAAAAACCCCAAAAAATCAAAGCCAGAAAGGACAAAGGATGATGTCGAGGAGGGAACAGCCAAAGCTCTGCAGGAATAGGGACTGGGGAGCTTCCTTTGCAGCAAACCGCGGTGAGGCCTGTGTGCTTGTCCTGATGTGGATGTGGAATTAGGGAAGGAAGGGTGAAAAGCAGAGCTCCGTGCTGCAGCCAGGACCCAGCTGCCATCTCCTCTCCGTGGGCTCTGTGCCAGTGCCAGCTCCTGCGGGCTGACAGCGCTTCACTGCCGGGCTTGTCATCTCAGCACCAACACAGCAATTAAAACCTCCCTTGGGAGGCAAACGGGGAAGGCAGCCCACAGCAACCAGCAAACCGGCGCCCCAGCCATGACTGGGAGCCATCCCCAGTTCCCACAGCTATAGCTGGGTCCCTCAGTGTCCCCAGGGCTGGACCCAGCCCCCCAGGGGCAGCCCCCAGCCCCCTGCCCTGTGATGCCGAGTCCTGTTTCACCCCTGGTGAGCTGTGAGTGACCCACGGTGGCGGCCGCTGCTGTACCTGGCACTGACAACAGATACTGACCTCAGCAGACACATTTGCCGTGGTGCCATTTGGGATGGATGGTCCCAGTTCCTCCTGTCTGTAGGATCGTTCCAAGGGCAAAGACTAAATCACCCGAAGTCTTCTTCTCTGGCCAGAAGAGCCCACACGGTCATGTTCATTTTGCAGTGTTTACAGTGCTCCCCTGATGATCTAACACTGCACAAAGCCATTGTAGGATAAATATAGAGCTCTGCAGCACTATAAATCAGCCTGCTCAGGAGCAAGGGGAGGATCGGGCTTGCCGGTGGGACGTGGGTCTGCTGGCACTCTGAGAAGGTGTATGTGCACATGACACCAGGCCCTTTTGTCATCACCTGGGCTGTCCTGCCTGTGACAGAGGTGACTCCAGGCACTGCCACGGAGATCCATGCCCGGCCTGCCCTCGCCGGCGTGGCTGGTGTCGGGAACGGCGCCGGCAGCCACACGCAGACGAAGGGCTATCATACTGTTTATCAAGGTCTGGCGGAAAGAAAACAAGGTAATGGGGCATTTGCTGATTCAATTCGTTGAATTTGAACAAATCTTTTTAATCTTCCTCCCCCGAGGATTGGAAAGGTCAGAAAATAGGCAGAATGTGCACTTTCAGGTATTGAAATTAAACTTGTTAAGAAATCCATATTGATTTGCACTTCTCTGAGAAATATTGAAGCCTCCAAATTTAGCCGGGGTATTGATTTTCTCTTCCAGCGGAAAGACATGGGCACAAAGGGAAGATATTACACGTGGCAGTAAACACCTTCAATCACCGCCCGCTCTCCCTCCATCAACAAACACCGGGCTGGCACTGCACCACTCTGTACCACCGGGTACCCCTCACCCTGCCTGGGGAGGGTCAGTGCCCCACACCTCACAGGGCTGAAGAGGCATTTGGGCAGTGCCCTTAAGGCCATGGTTTAGCTTTTGGTCAGCCCTGATCAGAACTAACTGGTCGGGCAGTTTGAGAGGGTCAGTGCAGGTCCCCCCCAGCTGAACTGTTCCACTCCTTCTATTCCGTGTTTTGTGCTTCCAGCCCTTCACTACTTTGTTTTTAGATATTGCCCTAATATCCGGGTGCTACTCTTCCTCCACTTTTTTTAAACACATGCAATCAGCAACTACAGGCAATTAAGAGGCCTAATTATCATCTGAATCAGCCTTCTGAGAACAGCCCCCTTCAAAACAACAGCAAATAAGGGGGAGGCAGATGAAACTCTTCCCTATGAGGGTGGGGAGGCCCTGGCACAGGTTGCCCAGAGAATCTGTGGCTGCCCTATCCCTGGACGTGTCCAAGGCCAGGTTGGACGGGGCCTGGAGCAACCTGGGACAGTGGGAGGTGTCCCTGCCCATGGCAGGGGGTGGGACTGGATGGGCTGTAAGGTCCTTTCCCACCCATTTTGGGATTCTGTGAAGAATGTGCCTGGAGCCCTGAGCTGAGGGGCAGATGGCCCTGCCTGGGGCCATTTGTGGAGCTCCAGGAATGATTTCACTCCAGCAGAGCTCCTGTGCCAGGTTTCCCACAGTGACCTGACCGTTATTCCCAGAAAGAATCAGGATGTGCCCCGTGACCAGCCACGCTCTGACTTTGGGTGGGAGACCCAGGGCAAGGCTGCTCCAAGACACTCACACCAGGCACCAGATGTTTTCCTTCTATGGAGAGCAGAGTAAAGGAGCCTTGCTGCCCACAGATCAGCCCCAGGGACCCCGTGGGAATCCATCACTTCTGTCAGAACATTAAATAAGATTTCAATTAGGTGACACATAATCACAGACCAGCTGCTTCAAAACTGCTTCCGTTTAGACAAGCTCTGCTCCAGCGGGAGAGTTTAAAGCCAAACCTCCACCTGCTCACGTGTGCCCTGACATTCCCAGACTGACCTCCCTCCTCCCTGCCAGCCACGGTGCGCGGTTCTGCGGTGCCCACAGCAGGGTCAGTGTGACCTATTCAGCCAAGGAACTTGCCAAACTGGACGATTTTATTGTTGTCTTTCTCACGGATCTCCCAGCCATTAGGGAACCACACTCCATCCACACGCGGCCGCAGCCCGGCCGGCCCCAGCTGCTCCCGCAGCACCACGATCACACGCTGCCTCCTCGGCTGTGCCCAGACAGTCATCTCTGACTGCTGTGTATCAACTGTAGGGAATTAATTCATTTTCTTGCAACATTAGAGGTGAATTAAATGCTGGATACTTGCTACCAGTCACTGGAGGAATTCTGCTCCTGAGTCCTTTCATGGGAAGGAAGGAAAGAAGGAAGGAAGGAAGGCAGGAAGGAAGGAAGAAAGGAAGGCAGGAAGGAAAAAAGCCCTTTCGAGACCACAGAAAATTGCAAAAGGATGTTTCTTCCAACCCGACATGACAAAATTGAATTCCAAGCTATTTAATGCATGCACGAAACGCCATAGAGGAACCCAGCCCGAGCACTCCGTCCAGCACGACAGGGAAAGGGGTTTGGAACACGAGCATCGCTCCGGCACCAACTCAGTGCTTCCAGCTCCGAACTTCCAGGCGATTCCACTTAAATGTAACCAGCGGGTTAAGGGTTCTCACGGACAGGGCTATCGCCAGCATTTCCATGGACACACAGCTACGGGAACACTGCGGTTATGATCACATGAACGATGGAGACCTCAGGAAGCCGCTGTCCCAGGGGGGTTGGAGCCCCACTCAGTCCGCAGGGCGCCAGGGCCAGGGTCCCAGCACGGCCCTGTCCCCTCCCCACCGGGGGTCCCGTCCCACCGTGGCCGCAGCCGCCTGGCCTGGCTGGTGGCATTTCAGGAGTGAAAAACCAGCCCCGCAGGCGGGGGCTTGGGGAGCTTCTGGGTTTGTCCTTAAAAACGGGGTTTCACGGGTTACACCATCACGAGGGTGATGCCATGCAGCCTGCCCACGGCCCTGCCCGCCTCAGACCGGCGTGGTTCGTCTGTTGGCCGGGTTGTTGTGCAAAGACTCCTTGAACTCTTTGGGGATGGAGTTATGGACCTGTAAAAAACCGTGGTCCCGCTCCGAGTTAAGCAGCGTCCCCATGGTGACCTTGGAGGGATCCCTGGAGAGGGTGAACATGGAGATGTCGGTGGAGGGGATGGTGCTGAACCCCTTGCTGATGGGTGACATGTCCCGGGAGCGGGGCTCCGTGGAGCGGGAGCTGGACCGCCGGCGGAAGCGGTACCTGTAGGGGGGGAGGCGGGTGAAAGCCGACTTCTTCAGCAGCTCTGAGTGGGACCTGGCACGGATCTGGCGGTGCTTCTCAATGTACATGTGCACGGCAATCACCCCCACCATCTCAGCGATGATGAAGGACAGGGCTCCGAAGTAGAAGGACCAGCCGTAGGAGTAGCTCTTCTTGGAGTCGCTCTGTCCCGGGTCCCCCGCGTTGGCCGAGATGTAGACTATGATCCCAATGATGTTGCTGAGACCTGCAGGGGAGGATGAGGGACAGGCGCTCACCTGAGTGGCAGGAGCGGGATGGGAACATGTGTCCCCACGGGGCACCAACCCCTCTGCCAGCACATTGGGGCCAATCCCCCTCACAGACCTCTGCTATCCCAGTATATCTATATATTCCCTTGCACTGAGTGTATCTGTATATTCTTGGATATTGGAAGGTTAGAAGGAACAACCACTATTTTGTTTAGAAAAGGGACATTTCAAGAGCAGGTTGTGCTTTGCTTTGCTGAGCAAAGAACCACATGAGCTGGGTCTGTGGCCAAAGCAGAGACAACCTGAGGGGCACAGAAGGATCCCTCCAGCACAAACCCCAGCTTGTGACAGCCCATGGGAGCACAGGGAAGCTGGAATGGCTCCATGTCTTTCCGTTTCTGCTGGAGCCTTGAGGCTTTCTTTGAGATGGGGGCAGTTTGTGCCCTGCCAGTAGCCGGTGGGGCTGTGCCGCAGGGCTGGGGAGTGGCTGGTGCATTCCCAGATTTACTTAATGAATCGATTATGTTCTCTCTGCTGTTTTCTCATCTGCATCAGCAGCTCCTGCCAGCCAAGGAGGGAAAGTCATTTGTCTCTTTGTGGGGAGAAGAAAAACACAAAATAGAGCAGTTCCTTGAGACAAAGACATTGTCACACGATAATCAGGGGAAGCGTTTGGGAACAGCACAGAGAAATGAGTAATCCAGCAGGAACGGCCTCTCCAGAGAGTGATTTCCGTGTAGGGCTGCGGCAGCCCCTCTGCCTTGTCCTGCTGCTGCCAGCACGGTGCCCACTGACTGACAGGGCCCCCCAATACGTGTCTGGGGGCTGGGTAATCCCCCAGTGGGATGGCTGAGCTCAGGGAACCCTTCCCAGGCCGCAGCACCTGCACAGATCCTGCTCAGGACAGAGCACGGTGGGTGCTCGGAGTGCTGTCCAAGGCCAGAGACCCCTGATGGTTTATCCCTGCAATGGGGATCTTCCCACTTGGATGGGACAGCTCACAAACCCCAGAATCTGTGCTGGCAGCCTGGGAGGACCCATGCCCCATCCCTCCCTCACCCCTGTCCCCCCAGGCTGGAAGAGCCACCCCGGGCAGCTCCTACCTGCGGAGACGAAGAAGATGCCGGCGCTGAGGATGACGTTGTGTTTGCTCTTGTAGAACTCGCTGGCGGCCACGCACAGGCCCCCGAAGAACAGCAGCCCCACGCTGAGGATGGGGAAGATGCTGGACGCTCTCACTGCACCTGTGGGACAGGGAGCGGGGCAGGATCAGCCCTGGTATCACTCCTGTGCCAGAGGCTGCTGGCACCCCCTGCCAACGCCTGCACTCGGGAGGGAGCAGTGCAGGGGCATGTTTGGTGCTGGCAGGAGAGGTGGGGACACCCAGCATGGGTCCCCACTAGGCATTCTCTGCTTGTCAGGGAATCCTGGGATGGTTTGGGTTGGAAGCGACTTTAGAAATCATCTCATTCCACCCCTGCCATGGGCAGGGGCACCTTCCACTAGCCCAGGTTGCTCCAAGCCCTGTCTAACCTGGCCTTGGACACTTCCAGGGGCAGGCACAGTTTCTCTGGGCAACCTGTGCTGGGGTCTCCCCACCCTTACAGGGGAGAATTTCTTCCCAATATCTCTGTTGTCCCTGAGCTGCTCCAGATCCCAACACTAGCCCTGCAGACCCTGTGATTCCAGCCACAAGAACAGCTTAATCCCTCAGTTTCTTTTCCCCCCAACTCCTAGGCTATTTTTTCCAGCCTTGTCACACAGCACCAGCAATCTACCTTCCCATTACCAAACACACCACCCACAAGTTTCAGCTGTGGATGTGCCTCTGGAGTCTGGGATGGCAGAAACCACACAGATCTCACCAGGCTGGGGAGGAACTGCCAACCACAGGGTCAGGAACCTTTCCTGTAGGGCCCAAACTATCCCAGCTGCTTTGAAAGCCAAAATTTGCAAACTAATACACCTTGAGTTCAATCAAAAGTAATTTTCTGGTGTAGAGGAGGAACATTTTCAAAATGAACAGAGAGCCCAGGCCCTGGAGCCCAGCACGATGCTGTGACCCTGGCACTGGGCTCTGTCCCACAGGATCAGGTCTGGCAGTGCCAGTCTCTGCATGCTCGGGAGTCACTGACCGGGCACTACACAAAGAAGGGACCAGCTTCCAAAATGACAGTAGAGAGCAATGAATACAGCAAATCACTACCTGCTGCACCAAAAATACACTGTGCCTTGGTTTGGGCTCTCATCCCTCGATTAGGGCTGTTATTAAAGCACAGAAATACAGAGAGGCCCCATTAAAATGCCACTCTGGGGGCTTTAAAATAGATTTTTTACTTTAAATGTGGGAGGGGGTGGGAGAACTTCAATGCTAATCTCCTAAAACTGAAAACCTCTTCCATTAAAACCCCTCCCCTCTCTGCTGGGTGAGCGGAGCTGTAGAAATTGGGGAGTTCAGAGCAACATCTGGTTGAACAGCAGCTGGGTCAGGTGGGGGATTGGGGCTGAGCACTGGGCAATGGGCACAGGACCCTTCTCCTGGGATTCCTCCCATCCCCAGGTCTCAGAGAATGCCCAGGGCTGCCACTGCCTCCAAGGCTGCCACATGCCCCTGCTGGGGCAACACAGGTGCTGGAACGACCCCTCCCTCAGCTGTGCAGGTTCCACAGCCTGTCACACATGTCTGTGGCTGCTGACGGGCTGGGCAGTCCTGGCCCTTGTGTCTTTGCATGTTGGGGGGTGTCATTTGTGTCCAGGCTCTGTCACCAGGTGCCTCAGTGCATTCATACACGTGTCTGCAGAGCACTGAGGGGATTGTGCCCCTCCTCTGGGGGGTCAGCCTCACCCAGCTTCAGGGCCCCCATGTTTTCCCCTGAAAGGGGAAATTTAGGTTAGATGTAAGGAAGGAATCCTTCCCTGTGAGGGTGGGGAGGCCCTGGCACAGGTTGCCCAGAGAAGCTGTGGCTGCCCCACCCTTGGAAGTGTCCAAGGCCAGGCTGGACGGGGCCTGGAGCAACCTGGGCTAGTGGAAGGTGTCCCTGCCCATAGCAGGGGGTGGGACTGGATAATACTTAAATACTAAGGTCCCTGCCAACCCAGGCCATTCCAGGATTCTGTGGCTCTATGCGTGATTCTGCCCTGAGGGTTTGCTGGTCCCAGAGGCAGGAGAACCTGCTTTTCCCAGGAGAGCTGCCAGTTTGATTTCCCTCTGTCTCCCTGCACTCGGCTGCCACTGCAGAGCACATGGCAGATGCTCACTGTGCTCTCCCAGCAAATCCAGCCTGGCTGGAGGCTCTGGGAACAGGGACACCAGCACGAACAGGGCACGAACGCGAATCCCTGTAGAGCTGCACTGCAGACACACAGGGTTCCAGTCCCCTCTGGGGGGACCCCAATAAGCTCAGGCTGTGCAGCAGCTCCTGGGACCGGCCGCAGGGACAGTGAGTGCCAGACAAATGGGCCATGGACATGCGGCACTGCGGCAGGATGCGGCCACGCTCAGCAAACCTGGAGGGTCCCTGCTGCTGCACAGGGAGCCAGGGGGCTGCGACCCATCAGCCTCCTGCCAGCACAGGGTGAGCGACCCGCTGAGTGAGGCTGGGGGATGAGGATGGGGGTGCCCTGCAGCAGGGGCGTAGGGGGTGCCCAGGGAGCGTGTTCCATGGGGAAGCAGAACTCACGGAGGAGATACTCAGCCGTGTCTTGCTCGTAGTCTGCATCCTCGGGGAAGTGGTCAATTTTCTTGCACACTCCTCGGAAGGTTCCTGGGAACACACAAGCCAAGAAACACTCAGACCTACCTGAGCTGGCTGGAGCTCTGCAGGATATGCAGCAGCCCAGGGGCCTGGATGTTTTAAATAGGGAAACTGAGGCACAGCATGGGACTCCTCTGGAGGGGCAAGGCAAGGTGAGAGGAACTGCAGCATCTCCCTGGAGGAAGGGGAGCCCCCTCATGACAGTGGCACTGGAGCACGTGGTCAGGTCATGCTCTATCCCCTCTCCCATGGGACCAGGAAGGACGTGTCCCCAGAGGACAGGGCTCCAGGCAGGAGAAGCCCACCCTCACAGTGTCCTGCACGCTCTCGGGCTGCACTCGGGGGAGCTGAGCGTCATGACAGGCATCAATTAAAGCTTGGAGATGAAGCTCTGGAGGAGGCAAGCTGTCATCCAGAGGGAGACACGGCATCCAAGGGAGAACCGCCTGCTCCTGTTGCTTTGGGAACTCTGGGAAAAGGGGATGCACTGGGCACAGTGAGGACACCAGCTGCACAGCACAGCCCCCAGCCACCTCTTCCCCTTTCGGGAAGCTTTCGGTTTCCAGCCACCTTCTCCCGGTACCCAGAGCCAGCAGGTTCTGCCCCACTCACCCCAGTCACCCCCATGTGTCCCTTTGCTCTCTAGCCATCGGGCACTGCCAGAGTGGGGCTGCACTGAGCCCTGTTCTGTGTGGGCACAGGCAGGGCAACATGCCCGACCGCCCAGGGAGAGGGGGTGGGCAGGGGGGCAGCCCCAGCTCCACTGCAACTATCTCACGCTCTGACATTTATTTTGGCTCCTTTATTCCCTCTGTTCATCAACTGATGCTCATTGCCATGGCAACGCTGAGCCACCTGACACACAACTTCAGCCTCCAAACACACACCACAACAAGGCTGAAATCCCAAAACGCCCCCTCTGACCTCCAAAATGCTCCCTGAGGATGGAGTCCTGCCTCAGGGACCCGCACTGGAAACGGCTCTGGGGATGGATGAAGCAGCTGCTCAGGGTCCTGGTTGGGGACTCAGCCCCCCAGGCTGCTGGGCTACTTGGCACATCCTCAGCCATCAGCTCCCTGTCCCCTGGTGATGGCAGATGAAACTCCAGGTATTCCTCTCCCAGCTTTAGAGCTGGGCCTGGCTGACAGCAGCAATACCGCTTCATGGGTAGGAAAAAAGTGGATTTTGTCCGGGTCCTCAGCTTCTGGAATCCCCTGCTCTGCGCACATTCCCTTAGCAAGAACTCGAGGCAGCAGTAATGCCAGATTAACTGCTCCTGGGTCACTGCTCCTGGCTACCTCTGATCCCTGCCAGACCCAAGGCCACAGCTGAGACCTGTGAGCTCAGGCAGAGGATGCCCTGCTCCGGTGCTGGCCAGGACAGGACTCCCTGGGACGCTGTCTCACTGGGACATGTCCTGGCTCAGGTACTGGCTCAGCCACTTGCAGCCTCAGGCCCTGCTGACGGCTCTCCTGGGCACACCTCACCAGCAACGGGTGTGGATCCCGTGGTGGGCACAGCCCTGGGCACGGCACCAGTGCAGCTCGTGCTGGTCTGGGGGGCTGCTGCCTCCCACCCCAGCCACCTCTCCCCATGCTGACAGTGGTCAGGCTCCTCTCCCAGCTGGGAGCACACCAGACTGGTGGTTCCAGCGCATGCCAACCTGCTCCCGAGTCCTTTCCCAGGCGCTGGCCATGCCTGTGCCGCAGCTCCACGCTGTGAGCGTGAATCACATCGGGGTTGGTTCCTCTGTGGCCGGGCGAGCACCAGTGCAGGCAGCGCTGCCACCGGGACTCACTCCCTGCTCAGCTGTCTCACTGGTGGATCTGGCTAATTCCCTCTCCCTAGCAGCATGAATCCCGATTAGCCAGCTTGGCTGATCGCCACACTTCGCTGCCGGCGCCCGGCACAGCAGCAGCAGGCTCTGCTCAGAGCCCGGGCAGCGGGGCAGTGCAGGGAGCCCCGACCAGCTGGCACTGACTCCCTTTGCCCACCCCGGCACTGGGCAGCATGGAGGAACTACACCTGCCCATCCCACCTTTCACCTGGTTTCTGCTCCAGAACTCCTGGGCTCATCCAGCAGATTGACAAGCTCGGCTTTGTGCTGGGCTCTCCCAGACCCCCAGACAGGCTGGGATGGTGCCTGGCCAACAGGCACCAGCAAGGAGAATTCAGAACAATGTTCTGAATCAGCTGGAGATGTGCCAGCCCCAGACTCTGCAACAAAATCCTTTGCCATGTTCCACAGCTCTTCCATTTTACATCCCTCCTTTCTTTTCTGGAAAAGCATCTGCAGTTGCATAACCCACCACTGCCTCAGTGCTCTCCTCTGGCAAACATGGACACACTGGCAGGGAAATGCTGCTGCCATGTCCAGGGAGGGAGGCACAGCCCTTGAGGTGGCACTTTGAGCCTGAACAAGTCAGCAAACAGATCAGGAACATCACCAGCGTAAGTGCCTGGGTGAGCCAGGCAGAGCAGGGGAAGAGGAGCACTGGGGATGAGCTGTGCTCTCCACTGCCAAGACACTCATGGTGGCACAGGGACAAGTGTATTCTGCAAACACTTGCTGTGTGCTGTGGCACTGCACTCCCTGCCCAGGATATATTAGACCCTCCACCACGAAGCCAGAGCACCTCCAGACCCTCCTGTGCCATCTCCCACACTGACCACCAAACTGCTCCATAAAGGGGAGCAGCTGGAGGAGCTCGGTCAGGAGCTGAGACTACCAAGCCCCAGCTGGGGTCTCCTGCTCTGCCTCTCCCTGCCCCTCCTGCCTCCTGGGGTGCCAGGGGTGCCTAGTCATGGCAGAGTTAGTGTAAGCAACCCCACCTTTGCCAGCAGATGGGTGCCACCTCTCTCCTCACTCTTCACAGCTGCCACACGCCCCTGGCCAGGAGCAGAGCACATCCACCCACGCTCTGCCCCACCTTTGCCCAGCTGCAGGTCAAACTCTCCATGCAATGGTCTCACTCTAACCCAGGGGTGCCCCGAGAATCTGCAGGCACAGCAGGGAAGCCCTCTCCAGCTGGCAAATCTTCTGACATGTTGTACATGTCAGCAATGGGAGCGTGTCCCTGCCCAGCAGCTCCAGGCTCCCTGCAGGGAGCCCTGCCTTCGGGTGACACCACATTTGATTTGGAAGCGATGGACTCATACAGCACACTCTGCAGGCTCTGGTTTGTATGGACATCCCTTCCCTTCCTTCCTCACCCAGGGGGCTGTTTGCATCCCGTGCTCCGTGTAATCCTTCGATCCCTTTCACCCACCCCAGCTGGGAGCCCCACCAACTGCACTTTGGATAATGTGCGTGGCAGCTGCCCCCGGAGCCCCCCGCTGCCCCCGGCAGTGCAGGGCACGGCTTTGTGGTTTTCCTGCTCCGCTCACTCGTGTTTCTCTGCGTGCTGAGCTGCCGGCACCGCATTTATCGGCGCACGCAGAGGCAATTAATTGATTTGATCTCAGGTCGTTTTCCTCTCAGAGCCCTTTTCCCCAGAGAGGGCTGGGGGGAACAGGGAGGGGGTTGCAAGGGAAGTACGATGGTGTAAATATGGCCAAGAATATCGATCCCAGCCCAGCGAGCCAGAAGACTAAAGGGCTCCAGTTATGGTGTTAGAATCTCATTACTTTTCATCCAGAGCAACAGTTTTCCAGGGACCATTCTGGGTGTTACTAGTGTGTGCAAAGGAAGACTCAGGCTGGGGAGGACAAGCTACGATCACTTTTAAATGAGAACAAAATTCCTTGCTCCTCTAATTCTGGCTCAGCCAGGAGGAGTCAAGGTCACATTCTAGCCCTCAGCTCTCCACTCCTCCTGATAAATCCAAGTGAGTTATCTCCCAAGTTGTGGTTTCCAGTAATGGCCTTCCCAAAGACCCCACATTACATCAAATTCGTTTGGAGGCAATGGCTGTCATTGTAGTCCAATGGGAAGTGCTGGGGTAGGAGCCTGTGGCACATCCCCAGAGATGCTCAAGCTCTGCACTCCCTGAGTAACAAGAGCAATATACCTAAATATCTCCAAGGAATTAAAACTTCAGGGCTCATCTTTTTTTACCTCCCACCCACCTCCCAGATGCTTGGAGAGATGGAAAGAAATTCATCCATATTCCTTCCCTTCCCAAGCTCCAGGCTCTGTGAGGAATCCTGAGGCTCTTTGCACAAGGTCCCTGGTGTGAGATTGCAGAGCCCATGGGTTTTGAGTCCTTGTTAGCCATGGCCAGCACCCAGTGACCACTGTGAAGGGCTCAGTGGGTGGCACTAAGCAGCTCCTGTCCCCCAGGAAGGGCTGTGGGGGTCCCAGCAACCCCCCCCCATCACCTCATTTGCCTCCTGCATTGCCAAATTTTCAACACAGCCCAATTTCAAACGCACACAGCAGCTTAGAAAGGCATCAGGGAAGGCTGGTGGGATGGCTACAGACCCCCAACCCACGGCTCAGAGCACAGCACAGCTGGAGCCAAAGACAAGAGGTGCTACCCTCCAGGACAGGGAAGACTCGGAGAGCCAGGTGAGGGACCTGTCCTGGCCATCATCTGTGACTCCTCAGACTGTTACTGTCACCTGCCTCCTCACACGAGCATCTGCTGGCCTCAACTCTCAAGGAGAGTGGCTGAATTAAAGCAAAACCTGTGTGTTCATTCAGCAAAAACCCCCAGCTCTGCACTACTCTCTGGCCAGGATCTCCCCATGTCGGGATGGGTGCTGGGCTCCCCAACACCTGGCAGTGGGAGGAATCCTCCTCCTCAGGACTGAGTTCTCCTGCGGCACATCCCCATCGCCCCGGCAGCCCCACACCAGCTTCCCACCGTGGCACCGGCGTAATCTGGCTCCATCTCCACTTCACACCCTCTCCCCCTCTCTGCGGTGGTGGTTTGTGGCTGAGCAGAGGCACCTACACAGATATGCCTGTTCTGAAGGACTTTTTTGCTGGGTTTGTAAAAAAAACCAAAAAAAACCACAGTGGAAAAAACCCAAGTCAGATGAAAGGAGCGCAGGAGCGAGGAGGCGGCAGAGGTGGCTCCGCTGTGCCGGTCGGACGCCAAGGCCAGCGCCAGCACACGCCTGAACACACGGCGGGGGAAGCACCGAGCCCCCTGTGCATCCCGACAGCTTAGCAGGGTGTGGGGAGCAGCAAATGCCTGTGACGGGCATCCCCACGGGGGACACCGCGGGCACAGCCTGGCACTCACACCAGGGGAGGGCTGGGAGCTCCTGCCAGCTCCAGCCCGCGAGGTGCCAGCGCTCGGCGCGTGGCACAGGGACTTCACTCCCTCAGTGGTGCTAAAAGGGAAAAAAAAAATCAAAAAAAAAAAATCTACATTTTGACAGTGACTCATCATCTCCCATTCTGGAATCTGTGGGGTTGGTGCAACCTACACAAGGCAGTTCAGAAAAGCAAAACAATTCTGAATAATAGAGGAGGAAAAAAAAGTTTGCAGCCAATGGGTAATTTCCAGCCCTCCACTCCAAAGGTTTAGCTGGATTTTCTCATTAGAAAACTAATCAGATAATGCTCTGGAGCTGCTTCCAGGGGCTCCCGCCGTGCTCCCCTGGGCTTCCTTCTTCCCTCCATCCTGCCACCTTCCTCTTTCCACCCTTCTACATTGCTGGAGCTCATGGCAGGGAGGAACCATGCTCCTGGAAGATGCTGAGATCGGGTAGGGAGGTGCAGGGGGCTGAGGTGAGCGTGGGGGTCCAGGGTGGCCCCTTCCCTGTTGTCCCCTCGTGGCACGGCGATGGATGGCCAGCACACTGCTGTCCCCTCTGTGGCACAGCGACGGCAATGGGCAGCAGCTGCTGATGCCAGGAGCCCTCTCATCGTGCTGGGGAGGAGAGCACTCATCAGCATGTCTAAGGAAATCATTTCATGTTTTATCTTTAACAGTGAATAAACATTGATTTTTATTTTAAAGAGTAATTGACATTCCTATGAGAGTGCAGTGAGCACTGGAGCAGCCAGAATCAGCGTAAATAAGCCATGTGCTAGAAATTAATGAGCTTCACTGATTAAGTTTATCTGTTTAAATTAATACAATTCTAGCAATTAAAAAAAATAATGATCTTTTGTTTGTTTGCCTGCTTGGAGGTTTTGATGGTAAGAGACGGTGCAGAGCAGGAGCCCTGGACCCAGCTGAGCATCCCAGTGCCTGAGGCATCAGGACCTCTGTCCATGCAGCCAGAGCAGGATCCCACTCTTCCTTGTTTAATGAACATTTTAGATTCACTTAGGTTAACTGATGAGCTGCTGGGAAGGGTTTGCCCTCCAGCCTCCTGTTTGGCTGTTGGTAATAGGGACAGCCAGCTCCACCCTGGAGATTCCTGGACCACACAGCTTTTTGCTAACAGGACTTGGGGAAAGTGGGTCCATCCTGCACCGGGGGAGCTTGTGCCTATTTGGGAAAGGGGGCTGGGGCTCATCCCCTTCCTCTCCTTCCCACCACTCCTGAGAACTGGCTAGAGCTGGCAGAAGCTCACAGTTCGCCACTGGTATGAGTGCCTGGTCTTTAAGGTCCCTTCCAATCCAAACCGTTCTCTGATTCCATGATTCTACTGTCTCAGCCACCGGCTGGATAATTAACAGAAGGATGCAGACTCACTCGTTTGTAGGAGTGAGTTTGACCCACGTGGCCAGAACGCTGAAAACTGATGATTAAAAACTGCCCAGATGGGACCAGAGGGAAAAACAAGAGTCAAGAGTGTAAAACTTGAGATCCTCTGGTTAAACAAGCTGCCAGTAATTCAGACCAAGAGAGTCTGTGGGAGTGGGTGCTCCGGTGTCTGCTCGCACCCCGAGATGTGCCAGAGGCCGGATCATCCCCAGGCTGCTTAAGCACCTATTTATACTAAGGAGGAGAAAAGCTGCATTATGATGGGGAGCTGGAGGTTTCACTTCACCAGTATTAAAATGTCCTCTGAATTTCTAAAAACCTATAAATGACAATTTCATAGCTGTGAAGCGTGGCATCCAGCACAGGGGAGTGCTATTTTTGACTCTGTGTTGACAGCTGAAGGGGAATGGATCATAGAATTAAAAACTAGTTGCAGCTCAAGTCCAAGCAATCACGGCTTGATTACACTTGTTGTGGGCACACAGAGGCGAGTCCAAGGCACCAGCACAGACTCCTGGTGCTTTGAGAGGTCAATTCACAGAGCAGAAAACAATTATAAGCCAAATCAGTTAGGAGAATGGATTTAAGCATAAAAGCACAACTGCGAATAGAGAATGATTTAAGAGTGTTTTGCCCCGAAACCCATCACTGCGATGGGAGTTTGTATCGGTTTAGAAACTGCCTGGCTAATATGTAAACAGCTATAAAAATAAAAACAGGCCCAACAAAGAGAAGAAAGGAGATATTCATAACTCTGAATATAAATCAGCAGCACAGAATTGTAGAGCGCTGATAAAGGCGCAAACAAACAGCGGAAACCCATCAAAACGTCCTTCCCCCGTGCATTGGGATGAGCAGCAGCAGCAGAAAGGAGCAGTGCCACCGCCCGTCACCAAACCACAGCAGCAGCGTTAGTCACAGGCCCCAGAAACGTTAAATAACCCATTACAACCGCGGCATTTCACATCCAGCACAAGCACATCCCAGAGCTCAGGGAGACGCGCGCGAGGAGCCGGCTGAGCGATTAACAGCTGCTGGGAAGGGTGAGGATGGAGGCGCTCCACTGCCCGCCCTGCCCCTGCTCCAGCCCCCAGCTGTGCCACTGCCTCCTCTTCGCTGCTCCGGCTGCTTGGGCTGGTACCTGATGGCACAAGTGAGGACTCAAACAAGGGGACAGGCCATGGACACAGAGTGACAAGGTTGCTGGTTACGGTTGCTCCAAGCCCTGTCCAACCTGGCCTTGGACACTCCCAGGGATGGGGCAGCCACAGCTTCTCTGGGCAACCTGTGCCGGGGCCTCCCCACCCTCAGTATTCCCTATTTCAAGATGAAGCAGCTGCTCACACCCGTGACCAACACTCCACTCCATGTTTGAAGGAGGGTGAACTCAGGGAGGGCTCAGAGGCAGAGGTTCGGGAGGTGCCGGAGAAGCCCAGCACAGTGAGCCCCTCCATGCCCTCAGCACAGCCTGACCTCAGCCCAGCGCTGCAGTTCGAGGGCTGCTAGAAGCAAATCGTTCTCCAAAGGAGCCCCACAGTGCAGAATATCAAGACTAAAAATATGTAAATCGTCATGGAAAGCACTGTCAGAGCTGCAGTGAGACGAGCCAGTTGCCAAAAGGCAATTTTGAATTTCCAAGCTCACTGCACGAGGCATTAAAAAGGTCACTATTTCTGAAATAAGGATCTTTACAAATAAACACATTTGCCGAGGCCTCGGTGAGTCATTCTGGAGCGGAGCATAGAGCATTTCCACCCTAATGCTCCTGACAGGCCGGGAGCAGGGGGATCTTTTCATGTTTACAGTTCATCAATAGTTATTACAGCTGCACAGTCAATCTTTAAAGCACATTTAGCCTGGGAGGAGGCTCGGCAGGTTGTTTTCCCTGAAGAAATGATATTAAATTTATTACATTCTCCCTCTTTTATAGCATTGATTTGAAGGTAAGCATTTGAACTTCAAATACGTGACTGCCACTCCAGCACCTGCCTTTTTTTAAATATATCTATACTTCTGTCACATCTTCCTGTTATAAATATTTGAAGTTTTCAGTTGATGCGCTAAAAGGGCCTCGATCCATCACAGCCTATTTATTCCAGGGAATGCAGTGGGCATCGTGCTGCTGGTTTGCTGGTGTAGGAGGTGGGTGCTGGCATCCTGCAGCCTCAGCTCCCTGCTCCCCTTCCCGCTGGTGCCGGGCTCACCCTGGGCTGGGGTGTGGGTCTGGTCCAGCCCAGAGCTGCCACAGGTACCGGTGCATCCAGCCCCGCTGGATTTAGCTCGCTGCCCGCCGGGAGCCCGAGCCGCCTCCTCACCATCTGCGGGAGGGAAGCGAGCCCCGGGGAGCAGCTCCAACGCCCCAGATGGGGAAAGCAATATTCGGGAGTAGCACCATAGTTTCACTCTTGGCTTTTTTTGGGAGAACAAGAAGGGACTCTCCTTCCAGACAGAGCATCAGGAGAGAACTTTGCTGGTGAACAAGTGAGGGACGCCAACCTCACCTTCCCTTTTCACGAAATAAAAGCTGCCCTCCTGATCTGCCCAGAAACCTGGAGCCATTCCCATGGCACAGCACTCGCCCTGCCCTGTGCCTTTGGGAGAGCTCTGCCCTTGGGAGCACCTCCACAGTACCATACTAGCAGCAGGCTCCCTGCCTGGGGCAGGGACAGGGGATGGTACATCTTGTCCATCAGCCATCACTTTGGGATTTTATAGCACCAAGAGACCCCAACACACAACAACCAGCTGCCCTGGACCTCTGAAACACTCCCCTGCCCACAGGCAGCCCGTGGGACTCCTCTGTCTACAGCTCTGCTGTTCCTGCCCACGCTGCAGCCCCAGCTCCGCATCCGGCCACCCTCAGGGCAGGGAGCAGGACCCGCTCCCAGCCACAAACCAGTTCCACTCTGACACGGGTCAGACCCAGGCAAACTGCTTCATGGTTCCTGAGCTGCTCACACCATCACCTTGGCCGTTAACCAGCCTCACCCTCCCCAGTTTCCCAAACCTGGCTCAAAGCACAAAGTACTCTGCTGGAAGAATTCTGGGCTGTGAAACAACCCACTTCCATGCAGCCCTGCCATTCCAGGAGCAAAACAATTCCAGCTCCCTATGCCTCTGCCCTTCCAGGAGCCAAACGGAACTCTAAGGGGGGGGAGGAAAAAAACATGAAAGCCCTTGAGATGATGGCACACAGAGCTTCACTGCTCACACAGTGCTTTCTATCTTCTGCCTCTTTTGCATTCAGTCACAGAGGGAGCCCATCCTGCTGCTGCTGCAGCCAGGTGCTGCTCTGCCACCAGCTTTGAGGACAGTGGGGCTATGCCACGCTGCCTGCCCTGGTTCCACCAGCACCAGCCCCCCAGAACTTACCGGGGGCTGCCTCTGCAGATTCACTCCCCTATTTCCATCTCTGGGTTGTGCCCAGGAGGCAGCTCTGCCCTCAGCACGGCTCTGCCCACAAGGCACGTTCCCGCAGGGAGACCCGTGCCTGCAGCAGCCCTTTAATAGCTCTGTCCCAGCTGCAGCCCAGCAGCTCCACCTGGTTAGTGCTGACAGCACCCACCTGCCTCACTCTGCGTGATGCACCGGCAGTTTGGACTACGAGCTGGGTGGGGAATGGATGGAGAACAGCAGCCCTGAGGAGGGCTGGAGAGGGACTTTGGACAAGGGCATGGAATGACAGGACAAGAGGGAATAGCTTCACATTGACAGAACAGGGTTAGATGGGATATTGGGAAGAAATCCTTCTCTGTGAGGGTGGGGAGGCCCTGGTCCAGGTTGCCCAGAGAAGCTGTGGCTGCCCCATCCTGGAAGTGTCCAAGGCCAGGTTGGACGGGGCTTGGAGCAACCTGGGCTAGTGGAAGATGTCCCTGCCCATGGCAGGAGGGTGAGTCTGAATGGTCTTTAAGGTCCCTTCCAACACAGACCATTCCATGGTTCTATGCTTCTGTTATCCCTCAATTTACAGATGGTTAGTGGAGCACTGGAGAGATCACAAGCATCTGCCCATTTTGGGTGCTCAGCTGGAGCTGTGCAGAGCCGGGGATTTCACAGCCCTGGAACAGGCTCTGCGCGGGAGGTGACGGCGCTGTCGCAGCCCAACCAGTGCTGCCGAGCCTGTGCTGCCAGCGGGGCTGAGCCCGCATCAGAGCAACCAGCTCCTGGGAGCTCCTGGGATGTTCTGCTTCTCCTATTTTCTGGAAGACTTCTCATCCTGGAGGGAAGATCTGTTCAAATTGACATGGCAAGTAATTTCTAAAGACTGGCTGAGCTTGTGTACCCGGATCAGCCCCAATCTAAGGCACAGGGCTGCCGCCGAGACCCTCCGGTGAGCAGCAGGGGCAGTGTCACACGCACGGCACCGGTGCTGGGCCGCAGTGGCGGAGAGCAGCTTCCCCAGAGCTGATGTCACCGCGGCCGTGGCCCTGCACGCCGCAGTGGGTTCAGGGGCCGTTCGGTGGCCGCGGTCCAGCAGACCCGGGTCCCCGCCGGCCCCGTGCCGAGCGCGGTGCGGGCAGACGGGCCGGGCCATGGCAGGGTGGCTGAGGCGGGGGCGCCGGCACGTCTGTCTGTCTGTCACCTCAGCCGCGAGCGAGGCGCGAGTCACGGCGCAGCCAGACGGACCCGTCTGCGGGGAGCCACCGCAGCTCCGCCGGGGCATCGGCCGCCGGGGAAGGGCGGGTGGTCCCTGCCCGGCAGCTGCTGGGCTGAGGGTGGGGGATGGCACCGGTGGGACTTGGGGCAGGCTGGGGCAATGTGCAGAGAAGATCCTATTTCATATTATTTCCTGCAATTATTTAAAACACGCACACCACCTCCCCCGACCTCTCTGCCGTCGCGGTGCCCTCATAGAACCACACTTTGATGCCGGGCGAGAGAAGCAGAAGCCGCGGTTCCGGCTCCTCCCCAGCCGAGAGGTCTCACACCCCGCTGCAGCTTTCCTGCTTCCTATGCAAGGCGCGATCGCTCTGATCCTTCTCCAGCTTCTCACGTTGGAGAGAAGGCCAAAGACTGATGTACAGAGAACACTTTCATCCTCGGCTGGAGCGTGCTGAGGAGTGACAAGAGATTCTCCCGGCATGGGGAGAAGGAGCCTCGGGGCCGCGAGAGGCTCCCAGCCCCCGGCAGCAGCCTGGGCGGGCAGTGGGGAGCAGCATGTCCCCACCTGGAGGGGGCCCCGCTCGGCTGCAATGCCGGGGTCCGGCTCCCAGCCCGCTCCGCCGGGCGGCACAGCTGCTGCGCCGCGATAAGGGCTGCGAGGCTGCTCAGGCAAACGGAGGATTTGGCAAGGATGCCCTGCATCCCGGCAGGAATGACTGCTCAGGTGGCCGGGACACACAGCTGGGCTGCGGCAGGAACAGCCACCGGGAGGTCACAGTCTGCCTCGCCAAGTGGCAGTGACCTTTCCCAGCCAGGCAGCGGCCCCGGGCCGGGGTCGGGCAGGAGGCTCCCGGGGAAGGCGGCCGATGACTCCCGCAGCCCCTTGGAATGTTCATGCGGTGACGCTGTGTGATGCAATCGGTGATGCTGATCCGTCACATACCCTGATAGCTGCAAAGATAACCCTAAGTTGGTGTTTAACATCCAGCTGAGCATCACCAGCCTGGCCCAGGAGTTCCTGCTCTGTGTTGGGAGGGAGTCCAGCCCCACCAGGGGGACAGAAGTGCCATCCCTGGGACCAGGGGAAGTTCTGCAGGACACGAGCAGCTCACTGGTGCCAGCAGCACAAGCCAATGCTGATTTTAACAAAATAAAATCAGGAATACTTCAAATGGGTCATTGCTTGTTGGCAACCTCTCTGGGGGTGTTCTCCCCTCCCCTTTTTATTCCAGGCATGAACTGAGATTAAAGGTATTATTAGGGGACAATTACCAAATCGCCAGTGAAATTGGAAGTGTGAGGGTTTGAGAGGCACAAACCAAAATGTCACCCTCAAATGCCACCTTTTGCCACTGCTCTCCAGTGCCTGAGTCCCATGGGGCATATCACCAATGCCAACACCTCTGAGGGTGCCCAGCGGCCCCCGGAAAGGCTGGGATGTCACATGTTCCTCTCCTCTCTCTGTGCCCACCCTGGGGCTCCTGTCCAAGCCCAATTCTCCTCCTTCAATATAAAGCATTTGGCAAACAGCAAATACCCAGAGCCTTGTGGAGAGCAGTGGGATGGCATGAAGGGCTGCCCCACTCCCACACCTGCCCTGGCATTTCCTTATGGTTCTGTACAATAAAACACTACTGTTGCCAGACCTGATATGGGAATGGCTCAGCCCTCCTCTGCTGCCCACCAGTCTGTAGATTGTGGTGTCCAGAGAGAAGAGAAAGGCAATATCTGAGAAAATCATCACGTGCTATAACCCATCCAGCAGCCACGACCCCTCCTCCTGCCTCTGCCTGCCAGGACTGTGAAAAACCCCGCTGTGTTCAAGCACAGTCACTCACCAGTGAGTGAGGGATTCCTGCAAGGGTCAGGGGATGAGTGAAGCCCGGGGTCCTGACACATCTCAAAAGGGACCAAAAGCCTGCTGTGAAAAGACCCTCCACTCCTTCTCCTCTGGGCAAGTGATCATAGAATCACAGAACCCCAGAATGTTTTGGGTTGGAAGGGACCAAAGGACATGGGACAGTTCCAAGCATGCAGCATACTCTGGCCCGGACTTTTCCTCTTGAAGACGCTGTTAAATACCTGCTGCAGGTAGATGGCTGGAAGCTCACACCAGTGTAGAATCAGAACATTGCACAGCATCCCCGGCGTCCCGGGCTGACCCAGCGGCTGGGACACGAGGGGTGTTTCACAGCAGGGTTGTGTAACAGGTCTCGAACGGGATGCAGCCCCTGCTCCTCCTCGGCTCCTCCCGCGGAACCCTCCTCCCCGCGCCGCAGAGCTGTCAGCGCTCACGCCGGGGGAGAAGGCACCCGTTGTCACCCCCGGCACTGTCATTCTTTATCACAGCAGGTGTCTTCTTAATCAGAGCCTTTATCTCGAGCTGCTGCTGCCGCACTCTCCGAGCGAGCCACAGCTCCTTACAGCCCGTGTGGGACTGCAGAGAGCCAGCACCTCCTGGGTCCTCGCCCCAGGGGAAACTACCCAAAACTTCTGGAGCTGAGCCCGAAGAGCGAACCCACCCGAAGAGCCTCAGGAGGGATATGAACCACCCTCCCCCATCCACACCAAGCACTAACCCAAAATGCAGCCAGCAGCTCCAGGAATCTGATTCCGAGGGTCATTTGAAAGATTGAAGTGGGTTGTAGATGTTGTAGCCCAGCAGCAGCCCTTCCTGACAGGAGCAGGGCAGTGGGCAGGAGCCCTCCTTTTCCGACGGGGAGTGGAGCAGCAGGCAGGAGCCCGCCCTTCCTGACAGGGAGTGGGGCAGTGGGCAGGAGCCTCCCCACCTTCTCCAACACCGCAGACGTGTGGAGAAACCCCTCGCTGAGCAGGCAGCGCTGCTCCCTCCTCACCTCCCCGGCGGCACTTCACAGGGACTCCTACACGGGTGGGCACCTTTCCCCTCAGAGGCCTTGGACTAACCCACCCCCAGCTCCCGTCAGTGCCCTTTTAATGACGGTGGATACCTGGCAGCTGCATCCTGCCAATGCTGTGAGTCAGCCAGTGACACTCATCAGCAGGTGAGGCAGGGATGAACCCCCCTGACAAGTGGGACCCCTTGGGCAGGGCAGCAGGTGAGCCAACCCCCCCTCCCCCATACTTATGGGTTAGTGCATTTATTTTAAGAGTGTTTTTGATTTTCCCAAAAAAGGAGGTTAATGTCTATTTATGAAGTGCACACTGTATTCATTAAAAATCCATGGTGAAACCCATGTGAACAGGAACCATGGAGACACGAGAAGCACTGAGGAAGCTTAATGCCTCAGCTGCCCCACCTCCCTCACCTCACCTTGTCCCAAACCGCAGAGCATCACAGGTCTCCACACCTGGCCTGTCACCCTGAGTTGCTGTGCCACAGCACAGCATGGCCCAGGGGGGCTGTGCCAGTGGGCAGAGCAGGGTCTGCACCCTGTGGACCAGTGGTCACAGTGCTGGGGGACTTTTCCAGATCCATGTAAGATGAACACTAATGAATCCACCTGGCCTCACCTTACAAAAGGCAAAATTCATGCAGAGAGGAGGGATTTACCAAAGGCCAGGTAGCTTTGGCAGCGGAGCTGGGCATCTCTCCCTGCTCCCTGGTTGCTCCAGCAAACATCATCACTGGCACCTCCCGGCCAGTCCCCCACCTCCCTGAGGACCAGAGGATCCAACATCCATCTGTGGGCATCCTCCCCAAACCACAGCTGTCCCCAGCCACCAGTCTCAGCACCGGGGATCGCAGCCTTCATTAGCCAGCCCTAATTATTTACAGCCGGCGTGGAGCTGGTGACCTTGCATGGGAAAAAACCCACTTGAGCCTCATTCAAATTCAGCCTTCCACCTCTATTACACGGGAACAGCTCTGGAGATGACAGGCTCTGCACCACGCCTATGCAGCAGTAAAATGCCTCTTTCTGAGCTGTTCACAAAATACATTTTACTCATCACGTGCTGCTCGCAGGCAGTGAGGGAACCAGCTCTCTAACCCACCCCAGAAGTCGTGATTCAGCCTCCCAGGAGGGTGAATTCTGCACCCTCTGCTCAAAGCAGAGCGGTGGCAGCGAGCTGAAGCACAGCTCCACCCTGGACACTCTCCAACCAGCCATGGAGCTGGAGGCACGGCTGCCTGGAGCCACAGTGCCAGCTGGCAGTGGCACGGGACCCTCGGTGTCCAGAAGGATTTTTATGGCTCGTGTCATTTGGCCACGTGCCACAAGGACGTGGGTCTGGAGTAGCCTGAGGGTCCAGCCAGCCTCATTTCCATCTCCATTAGAGGACAGTAATTCACATTTATCCAGTACATCCTCCACCAAGGCGAGGCTCAGGGATTCCCTGAGCCTGAGGTTGTGCCTGGATGCCATTCATACCTGACCCCTGGCAGAGCCCCGTGCAGGGGCACGCGTTCAGTCCCGTGTGAGGGCAGTGCCAGGTGCGTGGGCTGTCCCTGCTCTGTGCTGTCCTGGATGAAAGGCTTGCTGGGTGTCAAACCTGCAGCCTGGTAACTCCACCAGGGAGTCTCAAACAGGTAACTGATCCCTCTCCACCTTCATCCATCACCTCGCCTTAGGTGCCTCCATCACATCACATCCCCTGCTCCCATCACACAGCTTAACTCGACACCTCCCAGCTCTCAGGTAACAAAGAGCAAATAACCCCTCTCCACCACCTCCCCAAACCTGCCTTGCTGTACAGACCAGCCCTGTCTCCCCCTCCATCACCTCCAGCCCACGCTGATGGTCCCCATCTGTGCATTCCTGCTGGCACAGCTGCCATCCCTGGGCTCTCCTCGCTGTGGTGCTGGAGCCAGCAGGCATCCCTGGGCAGAGCCACGGCTGGTGGCATCAGGGCAGGGCGCCGTGCCGGGGGGGGTGGGCCAGTGGGCTGGGGCAGGGTGGTCAGCGCGGCCGTGGAGGGCAGCCTGGCAGCCACGGCCACACCATCACCAGTGCTGGCACCGAGCTGGACCGAGCACTGTGGAGAAGGGCTCGATGGCACGTTGGGGTGTTGATGAGAATCTATCACAGACACCGACCAGACAGAAGAACAGGATGAGCAGCTCCTTAAATACCTGCCTATAATGAGTAGCGAGAAAAAGTGCTCCATCATGGGTGATTGCAATCTCAGGGACATTTGCTTGGCGCTTTTAAAAATTAAAGATAATAACTTTCTAACAGAAACAATCTTGCTGTCACCTTGGGGAAATTCTCTGCTTGGCCTCACTCAGAGGGCTGAGGAGCTGGAGGCGGGGGAAGAGCTGGTGGCTGGCCAGGGCAGCCGCTTCCAGCCCATCTTAATGCCTTCTCTGCGACCCAGCTCCACTCAGCAGAGCCAAAACCAGCCAGACAAAATCAACAGGGGAAAATTCAGGAGCAAAGGCAGGGGCCTCCCTGCACCTCACGCCTGTGCTAGGCCTGCTGAATGGAAAATTGAATAAAAAAATTAAAAATCAGGGATTTAGACATGGGAGGTAGCAGGACACGCACGTGGCTGATGGGAGAGGCTGATGGGATCAGATAAAATAAACCTGTAACCAAAAGGTCAAAGCAAACCAAGGAGGAATCCTTTCATTGTGTTGGAAGGAGGTCTCCTGACGGTGTAAAACACCACTGGATCACGACAGGGCAACTGTCAGTCATGGAGCAGAAGTGACACATCATTATTTATTCATTAGATACTTCTGTTCTGTACTTGGAGACAAATAGGCTCCTGTATTCCAGCAGGAGCTGGGGGGATGCTAAACAGCGACTGCGATGTGTAAACATGGAACCAGGAGGACTAAAGAACTTCCTCCCAGGAGCATTCAGAGAATAGGCTGAGAAGGTTTCTGAAGATCTAAAATGGATTTTAACCAGCCTTGCAATTCTGTTGAATTTCTAGAAGATGGGAGAGGTTGGTTTAGTGCCAGGAGTGATGCGATGGGCAGTGGCAGGAGCTGTGTCCCCGGCACTGCCCGTGGGTTGGTAGAGGTGGGAACTGTGGATGAGGAAAATGTCAAACAGCCTTGTGGAAAATAGATTTATCAAACTTCATAAATTTTTCTTGATATGGTTACAAATTAAGTTGATAAAGGAAGTTGGTGACATAATACATTTAGAGTTCCACAGGGTATTTGATTTAGCTCTCCTGGAAAACTTAAAGACCTGTATTACACAGAATCAACAGCACTTTATTAATGGGACTGGGAGCTCACAGAGACAATCCCTGTCATTCAAGGGATGTTCCTGCACAGGATCACCTGTTACCAGAATAGTGTTGAACTATGACAACATCTTTGTTGACAGTATTGAAGAAAACATGAAATAATTGGGAGTGAAAGAGGGAAATGGCAGAGAAAAGACTTATGGGGATATTAATGAACAGGGGAGGCAAATTTGGGCAGCTCAGTACCATGGGATCATTCAGCAACAGCCACCTTTACACAGCCAACTTCAAGGATTAACAGCGAAGAACTGGGAGAGCAAGTTCCATTGTGGGGGTACGAGGTGATGCTGAGCCACACAGGATGGGCTGGGCCCCCACCACAGGAACTCCCTGTGAGGGGCTGCAGCCAAGGGGGCTCAGGTGACCTGCAGGTGAGCAACCAGACTCCCAGCAGGCAGGGTTAGTGACAAACAGCTGCATGGCTACGGGACAACGGGGCATCAGAGCTCACTTCCGATGCTCTAAGGAAGTTTGAGGAAGTCATGTCCTTTACCAGTGGAACCATTGGGCCAGGGACACGGCCCATCACCCTCAGCTGCAGCCTCCAGGATGGACTCTCCACCCACCACCCCCCCAGAGCCACACAGGAGCTGCAGGGTAGGGTCCTGGGGGCTGTGGGGTCAGCTGATGATACCTACAATATTATGTTTCAATCTAGACAGGAGCCCTCCAAAAAGACCAGCCCCAAGTAAGGCTCTCCAGGCTTGGCAGGGAGGAACTGCCAGTTGGCAAAGGCTGCACTGGAGCTGCTGCGGGGGACACTGGAGGGGCCAGGATGGGTCCAAGGGGGACAGTTTGGCTGAGGAACAGCTCTGGGGCGTAAGATGTCTGTGTCTCCTGCAAACCGGCCTGCATCCCACCCCAGAAGGATGCAGGATGCCGAGCATCCTCCATGAGGGAGGCAAGCAGAGCAACGCTTGGCCTCCTCCAGAAATGACAGAGCACTTTATTCTGATGAGGAAATGAGGGAGGAAAGGAAAAGTACCACACCGCCTTAAAATATGGTATTTTGAGAAGCCTTGGCCAAATCCTCCTGCTCCTTCTGCCTGTTTCAGATCCGCATGATGCCATGGAGCCAGTCCCAATCTACACCACGCAGCAGGGAGGACACGGAGCCTCCCTGCATTTAATGATGCTGCATTTAATGATGCTGAATTTAATTAAAGTTCGATGAAAACCAAAGTTCTTTTACTTTCTTAAAAAACACCACCAGCCTCAGCAGCTATTTCTCAACTTCAGCTCTCTCCTCAAAGTGCCGTGTTCATCCCTTCTTTCTGACAAAAAAGGAACAGAGGAAAACAAGTGACACTGAGACAGCGACGGGGACAGGCACTGACCAGCGCTGGTCATGCCTGAGTGGGACACACGAGGGGACGCCTACTAAGCATTTGCATATTGTAAAAGCAGTAATTAGAATCCAAATGCTGCGAATCCAACCAGTCTATCCCAGCCTAGCAGTCTGGGAACACCTGCCTGGGCTCCACATATTGAGTCAACCGCTAATTTGTGTTTCCCAGTGTGGGTGTCTCTCCATGGGTCTGCAGCGGCTTCATTCAAGATTTATCCGCTCTCACCGATGGGCTTGTGATGCTCACGTGGTGCAGCTCCCACGCAGGCGCTGCGCCGGGGCTGACACGGATGCACAGAGCAGCTGCCACGGGCACGCAGCCGGCACTCACCTCGGGCAGCTTCGTGGTCTGCCCCGCGCCCAGCCGGGACAGCCACTGGGGCTCCGCACTTCATTCCTCCCTCCCTACACACATTAAACCCCTGTTAGCAGGGGAAAGTTCAAGGCTGAGGCGGTTCCCGATGGGCAGAGAGCTCTGCTCAGTGCTCAGAGCATCTTCTGCACAACAGAAGAACCAGCCCCTCCAACAGACCGAGCTCGGTCCTGGCACAGGGGGACAAAGCCTCTGTCCCTTTTTCAAGCCTGGTACAGTGAGTGCACAGAAAACACGAGGCAGCGAGGCCCTGCAGCGGGGATCACACAGGACCTGCTGCATGTATCAGGGACAGGGCTCAGCTCCCAGTGCTCTCCTGGCTGCAGTGACCGTCCCTGCTGGGGGGTCCTCAGCCCCTGCTGCTGCGTGGTCCTTCCCCATGCCAGCACGTGAGCTCTGCGCAGCTCAGCTGGGCAAGTTTTCCCTTCCCAGCATTGCACCGGTTAACAGCCGGCGAAGCACCAGTGCCCTCCTGCAGAATCCAGGAGGGTGACGAGCAGCACTGTCACGTCCCCCCTGCACCATCACAGCTCCCTGTGTTCCCCCAGAGCGCAGGTGGGGACCCTCCCTGCCCTGCCACCGACTGGGTGCTGCAGCCTGCAGCCCATTGCCACCCACACCCACACACAGGGGTGGATGTAGCCGGTGTCCAGCGCAAGGCCTCGGCTGTGCCGCAGGGACGGCTGCGCACACCGCACGGCTCCCGCTCCCACTGCTGCCACGGCAGCTGCCAGAGCACCGACGTGGGGTAGGACACGGAGCTGGGAGCACTGAGCCCGTGGTGAGCCCACGCCCTGCTGCTCTCAGCCCCACACCTGGTGTCAGGGTGATGGGCTGTGATCCAGCTCCAAGCTCTGCCATGGCACTGCCAAGCCCTTTCCCAAGTGAGCTGTGCCCAGGGGAGTGGGGCCTCTCTGGCTCCTTCCAAAGTAGTGATTGATCACAGTGAGGGAAACATAAAACATTGGCTGGCAAAAAAAAAAAATACAGCTTGCAAACCCAAGAATTTTGGAAATTACTCATGCCTCCAGCAATCCCATCTTTCATAGCCCTGGCTCCTGCCTCCTTGGCTCCCTCAGCCCAAGAGGGGAGACAGATTATCTCAAATTATTTATTACAGAATTAGAGCATGATCCAAACCCTGCTTGAATCAATAAGAAAGCTCCAACTGACTTCACCGGGTTTAAGACCAAGCTCCAGGAACAGATTGGGTATTTCTGCATCCATGGCCATGACTCACCGAGAACTTTCCAACGTGGAGGAGCAGTTTGGTGCCTTGGCTCGTCTGCCCCCACCATTGGAGGCATCACTCCCAGGCTGGGGGAGCCTGATGCCCCTGGAGCCTCACAGGACAGTGGGGCACGTCCCCTCAAGCACACAGGACACCCACTGCTGCCACTGATTTTAAAAGTTAGGGCCCAGAGTGATGCCATCAGCCATTTTTTTGCTGTGCAGGTACCAGC
Source organism: Cephalopterus ornatus (assembly GCA_013396775.1). Classification (NCBI taxonomy): domain Eukaryota; kingdom Metazoa; phylum Chordata; class Aves; order Passeriformes; family Cotingidae; genus Cephalopterus; species Cephalopterus ornatus. The sequence continues at coordinate 271,377 of VZRE01002356.1, forward strand.
AACTGGCTCTGTTCAAGCTCATCTTTAAGCACAGCCTGTGGGGCTTCAGAAACACCTCAATCAGCAGCTTTGGGGCAAAACTGCCCCAAAGTGTGGCCTGTGCTGCAGGAGGGCAGCAGCTGCCAGGGCCTTGCCAGCCGAGCACTGCTGTGGGAGGGAGGCAATGGGGTAGAGCAGCGAGGCCGGGCAGGCAAGAGAACGGCCGTGGGGCAGCCGTGTGGGGCAGCCCAGCCCTGAGGAAGCTGCGGTGGGGCAGCCCGGCTGTGGGGTAGCCCAGCTGTTGGACGGAGGGATGAGGTGCAGTGGGGCAGCAGCAGCCCAGCTTGCCCCACTCTGCCGCTCGGAGGGGAAGGGCTGGTTCTGGTGCTGGGGCTCGGAGATGAAAACGCCTGGTGCGGTGTGTTTGCCGGTGACAGGGACACCGTGCCCGCGCAGCCTTGGAGAAAGGCAGCAGCAGGGCTTTGCTCGCTCCCAGCCCACAGTCCTGGTCGGGAGAGGGACCTGTGGCCCCTCAGCCCGAAGGTCCCCGAGAGCATCCCCGGGGAGACACAGCGCGGCTGCCGCCGCCAGTGCCGGTCCCTGGCACGGGGGGGACCCCGCAGCCCGCAGCCCCGCTCCCTCTGGCCCCCGCCACCCGCGTGGAGAACCCCCCGCGAGGTTGCACCGTCGTGCCACTGCAAGTGCCCGGGGAAGGGAGCGGAGGGCGGCAGAGGGGGGCGGCGGGGCCGCCGGTCAGAGGGATGCTCGGATGGCCGGGGGATGCTCCGCTCGCCGGGGACCCGGCTGTGGGGGGGGGGGTCCGGCGATGCACC